>SNQJ01S0045043.1:36185-57171 GCA_010110895.2 Picea sitchensis
TTTATAATATAAACCTCCTACACATCACAGATCATTTAATCTAAAGATATCAGACCTGCACATGTAACAAGATTAAAAAAACATAAATAACAACATTATAAACAAAAGGCTAAAGCCAAAATGCATATATGTCGTTCTATTAATTTTTTGGAATCACTTGTCCATTATGTAGTCCTGGAAGAAATTTTTTGGATAATAGACTTTAAAGATTGGAAAAATTAATACATAAATGATAATAATTAACCATGTATTGATAAAAAAGAATAAAGCTATTTAAATCAATGTATAATCAATTATTCAAAGAATATGAAGATATTATAACGAAAATAAAACCATTTTACTCATAGGACAAAAGACATTAAGAAATCTGAAATTCCATATTCTTCTTTGAAAATACTCGTCCATTCTCCCAAAGATTCCACCCATCCATTACTCCATCTGAAAAGAAATAAAAAGTTTACAGAAGATATAATATACAAAATAGAAAGGATAAAAATCTTCCTCTCCAATTCTTCGATCCCCTTTGGCTCTGAACTTTCTCATATATTTATACAATGAATGAACAGTCTGGGAATCACTATTAATTTTCGCCACCTGAAATTTGTCTCATAAAAAGACATCAATATCTCTCAAATCGTGCTTTTTTTTTTGGAAAATATTTACGTCAAAGGTAAATGGGTCCATTTGGGTTCTAGGTTTTCAACTGTTTCTTTAAATTCCTCATGGTTTGGCTGCGATCAGTTCTGCAAAATCGTTTGTCTGATCTTGACGCCTTTCCAAATTTTATCTGTTATTGCTTATAAAATTATTTGTAGCAATCCAAAATTATTTTTGGATCAATCATCTTGAACGTATTTGGATAATAAAATCAAGCCATAATCATATCCATATCAAATATTTGATAATAGAAACCCATGAAACAAAAAGAAACCTAAATTAATAACCTAAAAATTGTGAATAAAACATAATCTAGAAAAATCAAAAATGAATTTAAACTAACTATAACTTATAAACAAAACTAACCATAATCTAGAAAGATCACCTTCCAGCACATTTTCCGAGAGGAAAACTCCGAGGCAGATCTCCTCTCTAAGAAGGCATTGCTCCTCCCACCGAGCAAAATTACTTTTTCTTACTGGGAGGATGCCAATGAAGGACTCATCTACAAGATCAATCTCTGAATTGATTTCTCCATTGTACATTTGGTGACTTGAATTCTCCATAGCAGCCTTGGTGCCTTGATGGATCTTATCATGAATGTGAGGCCACTGTTGAATATTAACAAGTTCATAGCGGATCTCACCATGTATTTTCATTTTCGCTGCTATGGATTCGCCTTGAATGAAGGGCTATTGAAGGACATGCACCATTTAAATAGCATTGTACTCCTTCTGTGCTGCTGTTTGAGAAAAAGACGCATGTAACACTCTCCAAAAAAGGAGTTGGCTGGCAACAAGCTGCTCCATTCATCCTCTGAAGACAGCATTGATCAGAGTACATGGCTGAGATTTGAATTTTGGACAAACTGTGTGCTTTGGCATTGTAATTTCCTTGTATTTACTTGTCAACAGAGTGCAACAACAACACTACACAGGTCTCCTGTAGCTGCCAATCGGTGATGATTTCGATTGTAAAAATATTATACCTTTTGAATATAATAGTGAAATTTTTTCCCGTGGAAAAAACTTATAAACAAACATTGTTAATAATTCGATTTCAAATATGATCTAGAAGCTTCAAGTTAATGGAGAAAAAATATTAATTTAAGTTTTTTACAAAATCAAACAAATGATAGATAATTCTTTTATTATTATTATTTTGAAACGAGATGCAAAATGAAAAACTAATTTAATTAATTAATATCACCAAATGATTTCATGAAAATGAGAAACCAACCAAGATATTATTTGATGAAGTATTGAACACGTTATTCAAAATAGTTAAAGTTGCTAATAAGAAAAAGAATGAACACATAATCATAATTTAAACGAAAGTAAACATTTGATAAAAATTAACATTTTTGTTTAAATTGAGATTTTTATACCCGTTTCTAAATTTTGACATATACTCTTGTAATGAATGTCTCATACTATAGTGAATGTCTTAAGTTTGTCTCAAAGCAAGCCAACGTATGGAACTATTTGAAAAGGTTGATTCTGTAGCTCATTATAATTATGAAGATTCTAATGGGGGGCCCTTTAAATTTTGTAAAACTTTAGGGGGAGTTGTTGGGGCCCAACACTGAGGCAAGTGGAGTCTCTGTGTGGGTGAAAAAATTCCTTGTTTTATGTATGAAATATTGGCTACATATATTAACTCATCTAATTCCTTTAAGAGACCATTCCAGGAGTCATTCCATTTCCAACTAGGCCAAGGAGGGGTCATTCCAGTAGAGCTCAGAGTTCAACTGCTTCTATAACTTAGTCCCTGCATCAAAGCTTGAAACCCATTAAAGCTTGCATGGGTTAATGCCATCAAAATATGTCGAGCTATGGGAGGTGTGGACCCGAATCGACTGATCAATTAACAAGCTTACTAATGTTGTCAATAGGAACATTCACAGGGTTTGGTTAAACATAATTTACTAGCACCCGGCTTCCATCTTTTGTTTACTTCAATTATCCTCGAATACTTCCTTCCTTCTTTCCTCGAACAAGGATTCGAACTACATATCCTCTATTGTCATAACTACATTTTAGGGTCTGTCAAAGGTGGAGTATGATGGAGCTTTAGGCTCTTCTATTAGTGGAGAAGGGAATGCTTGCTCCATCACCTTAGAAGGGTCATCTTGGGCCTCCATGATAGCTTTAACTTGCACCCTTGAGTGTTGGTTGGGAAGTTTTGGATCAGAAGTCGTTGACGTTTACCTATTAGAACAGGCTACTATGACTATCTACTCAGGAGGAATACTAGGGGAAGAAACACGAGATCAACTTAAACCGATGAATATGGGACCATCTATGTTTAATCTAATGTTGGTAGGTACTTATCTAAATCTTGGTCAACCACGGGTGGGTGAGTCATGCTTGCTTTTGATACATTTTGTCGGGGATAGTCTAAATTTTTCAGGCGACCATATTTCAGTAGTTGATTCCCCACTTTGACAAGGAGTGTTAAGCTCTTTCCCAACCTAAGAAGGGAAAGGAACTAACCCTTTAATGGCTCGTTAATTTATTCTATATCTCTTGTCCCATTGGCTCATCCATTTCTAATCGTTGGCTATCCGAAAGTGGGGAAAATCCCCTCTGTCAAATACAAAATGGCTTTTATGTTACCCATCCGGAGCGGAGCTAAAGGAAGTTCCTTTTGAATCCCTCTATCAGTGGCGCATACAGTCAATCGACCACAGCGGACCTATACTTCGGCATGTACTAGCACGCTCCATCAGTTAACTCAACCAATCGACTATGGGTAAGGTAAGGTGGGTTCATACATTGGCATTCAGCAGCCACAGTGGAGATGCAAGGGCACTATCAATGAGAATAACTTCTATGCAATAATTGTTTCCATCCAAACCTGGGAGCTAATCCCATAATCCCAAGCCAAGTTAGCTAATGTAGTTCTTTCTCCTGGCCTTTGAATCTCTATTGGCGACATTTGAAAACCCTAATATCTTATTCTAGACCATCAATCACGACAAATATTGCTAGTTTGTCTATTATATTAGCCACCCTTATTATGGTCAAGACAAACATATCTTCCTGGTATCTCCTTAAGGAATATTTAACCAAAATATTTTTCTCCAAGTTGCAACTTCCATATCAAAAGCTTATCCTTTATCTACGAAATTGTTGGTGTAATCATACGTACTGTTTGGAGAAGACTGCACTGCATCATCTTGGAGGAGCATGCATAGCAACTATAAGTTTCGAATCATACAATACAGTGGCCATGATATCAACTTATTATTACTGTCACCTGGAGCAAAAAGAATCTTGAAGCGATCTGAAGACGTTGTTTATGGCAGAAAATTCGTTGTTTATATTGGGTTGCACCAAGCGATGCACACTTACTTCATTGTTTTAACTAGAAGTAATCACCGAAGGAGTAATGCGCTCGTGGTGCAGACCTCCTGCCCTCAGGCTGAGATCCATGTAGGATCTTCTCTAAACCACGAAAAGGGTTAACTGAACTCCTTGTTTAAGCCTGCAAAGGATTTTGGACCTCGCGAGTTCGACACTTCAAATCCAATGCCACAGCCCTTGGCAATAGTCGAAACACGAAATTGTGAATGGGCTTAAGGTGTAAGCCCCCTCTTCATCCCCTTTTCCAATATGACCACATCCAAGCCTTAATGCAAGTATCTTTTGCAACTCAAGACTTCACAAGTTGGAGTGCCAAACTCTTGTGCTCTTCCCTTGCGAATACCTGAAATGTGATATGTCAACGAAGGTTGACTCCACCCAAAGCGATGGGTGCATGCCACATGTCACCTCTATTACTCCACTTACAGAGTGGGTTATTACCACCTGTCCACATGATTCTTCGGCTTTTCACAACCTGAGAGAACAATGAACAGCCATTCCTCTCCCTCTATTAATCCTCGGCCTCAAAATCGTGCCTTCGATGAGATCGTCAGTTGTGTGCCTCCCTCGATTGAATGGCCCTCGGTGTATTCATACTTTTCCAATCGAAATTCCACAACACTCGACCCAAACCACTGGTCACTGCACTCCATGAACTCTAATATTCGAATTCACAAACGATATCAATGGCCCTCGTTGATATAGATCTGAAGGTCACTATCCTTCCTAAGATTAAGAGTGTTTAAAGAAACTCGACAGTAATCCTTCTTCTGGTCTATCATATCCAACGGCTCTCAAAACTTCAACACTTTGTGACTCCTGGGTGATGGGTTTCTCTGGCCTCTAACCACCTTGTGACTTTTTCAAATCCTATGGTCCTCGCGATATTGCGAGCTCTCCCCGGAGAATTCAGATCATCCATTTCAACTCCTGAAGGACTTCTGGCCAAATGACTTGGCGTCCTCCCTCTTGAAATTGACTTAGGTGAGAGGATTTCGACCTCCACATCCCTTTGAACACTTCAGAGGTTCTATCCCTTCTAATCTTTCACTTGTGAACTCAAGGCTTCCAAAAGGGTCCCTGCACACACTCCTTGCGGCAATTTTCAAATAAACTCGGGTTATTTAGGTCTTTGACTCTTTGCACCTCTTGCAACAGTAGCCTCTGAATCTCCCTCTTGAGTTGGTAAAATCTCAAACGTCACCCAGCCTATGCACACCTTGCATAGCTCTAAGCTAACCTTGTACTTTGGCCTATAAAAACACGATTTGAATCTCCTCTGAGAGTTCTGAGATGAAACTCATAGCCTAGTCGACGCACTCCTTGCGGACCCTCCACTACACTCTTTGCAGGAATTCTCAGAAAGAGAAACAACCAAAACTCATTCTCTACTTATCTAGAATTCAAACATTCAACATAGAATTCTAGAGCATACACATACATATTTCATTGAAATAAAATGCACACAGAGAATATAACTAGCCTGCAACATACCATTCAACAGGTGGTTCCAACAACCATAAAAAACACATAGATTGGAATCAAAGCGTTCTTCTATTAATTCTAGTGCTCCTATACATGGTAAATAACAACAGCTAGAATGCATAAAATTCTTTGTTTTCCTCTGCACAGCTCTACAGCTTACGAATTCTGAATAATAATAATAATGAGTTATTCTCAAGATACAAGGTGAGGGTGTCTAATATCCATTTTCCCTCATATTCTCCTAAACTGTCTAATCTATCATTTAAATCTACGTACTTGCATTAAACATACTTAAATGCCTATTACATCCGACGGATAGGAACATACGCTCCAAAATCAATATGGATCTTCAGATATAAATGCAACTACACTTTCCTCCTGTCCATTACATTAATGCTTCGGATTTTATATTTCAAAATGTTTTCAAAAAAATGTGTTCAAATTACATATGTGTGTATAACTATCTCTTTGGCTAGGTGCTTGCTTTGGCTTTCTATGATGCTACTGCATCATACTCCCTCGCTTGAAAATTTTCATGAATTCCTGTTAATGAGTTCCTTCACTGTTTGTCCATGCTTTTGAATTGTTGCTTCATCCTCCCAACTGGAAAATTCAACTGGATGTCCTTTCCACTTGACCAAGTATTCAAAATACTCTTTTCTCCTGGTCTTTCTGCTAATCCTCTTGTCAATTATGTTTTCCATATGTGGCTTTTCAGCTACAAGCATTTGTTTCTTCCATTGAATATTTTATTATTCCTCTTCTGCTCTTGCTTCTTCAACTATGTAAGGGTACAAATCCATGACATTGAATATCGGTGAGATTCTGACCCCATCTGGTAGTTCAATCTCATACGCGTTTTCCCCAAATTTTCTTATGACCTTGCACGGTCCAATTTTCTTCATCTTCAGCTTGTTGTATGTTCCCCTTGGGAACCTTTCCTTCCTCAAATGCACAATAATCCAATCACCAACTTCAAATTTAAGTTCTTTCATGTCTTGATCTTCTCTATGCTTGTACTCTTGACTTGAACTCTGCAATTGCTCCTTGATTCTACTATGAAGCTCCTTCATTCCTTCTGCAAAGTCCTCTACACTAGCACTCCTGAACTCAACTTGTTTTGAATCTTTCAATTCAGAGACTGCCTTGGATGCATTCCATATACAATTTGGAATGGACTATTCCCTGTGCTTCTATTGAGTGAATCATTGTAAGTGAATTCTACCTGTGGCAGAATGTGATCCCATTGACTGTGGTGTTCAATCACTAAGCTCCTTAACAAATCTTCCAAGCTTTTGTTCATGACCTCTGTCTTTCCATCCATCTGAGGATGATACACTGAGCTAAAATACAAGTTCGTCCCCAGCTTCTTCCATAATTTCCTCCAGAAATGTCCTACGAACTTGGTATCTCGATCAGAAACGATACTCCTTGGCAAGCCATGAAGTCTGACGAATTCCTTGAAAAACAGGTTCGCAATATGAGTTGTGTCACTGGTTTTCTGGCATGGTATGAAATGTGCCATCTGTTATCACCCCATAAATTATGGGAATCAATTGATGACTTGGATATTATTTGTATCTAGTGTTTTTATTGACAAATGATTTTTCATTCTGCAAATAATTTGAGAAAAAAGAAAAGAAAAAGGAAAAAGGAAAAAGAAAAGAAAAAGAAAAAGAAAAGAGGGCATAAAAGAATTGAAAAGAAAAGCCCCATGCAATAATAGTAACTTGGCCATACCTTTCAAGCATGGCCAAGTTCTTTTTAAATTTAATGTTGCTAGGTTAGTGAATAAATCTGACCAGACTATCTAATCCTGGTTAGATAGCCCTTAGGTTAGATTAGTGAATAAATCTGACCAGACTGTCTAATCCTGGTCGGATAGCCCTTAGGTAGAGTAATTTCTTAACCCAACAGTTTAATCTGGGTTAATTGTCCTAGGAAGATAGGTTAGCATGTAGGTTAGTTGCTTCATTTGCTTCACCACCCATGAAACCAGATTGATAAAATGCTACACCATGTCTACATTGCCTAAGAATCGTCTAGACGAAGTCCCCTTGCTGGTGTCTATGTGAAAAGATTGGGAAAAAACCATAAGAGGCACTTATCCTAAGTTTTCCCAACACATCCTTTTTCTGCTCATGATTTATATTCCTTACACTTATCAGCGGTCCAGATCATGGTGCTCAGATCTACGGCGCTCAGAGCATTCTGGACCCCCCCTAGTGTTCTTCTTTTAACCAGGGGGGGTCTGGAATCGTTAATAAGGATCGTGCAGATCTGGACGGTCCGAGAACGAGCGCGTTGATCCACGACCCAAATTGGATTCCGGACCCCCCCGTCCGTTCTGCCTTTAATGGAGGGGGGGGGTCCGGAATGAGTAATAAATGACGCACTAAGATCTGTGGCCAGGAAACTGGTGCACAGATCAACAGTTTACAATGGATTTCGGACCCCCCTTGGTGTTCTGCTTTTAACCAAAGGGGGGGGGTCCGGAATGGATATTCCCTCCGACGGGCCCCTTGTCATAGGTGGCACAAATCTGTTGGTCCTGACGTCTCTTCACCATATGTCATCTGACAGCCTCCATCACTTAGGGACGTCATCCTCCACTGATTCCACTTGCTCCGCTTGTTCCCAAGTCATGTCCCATCCCATAACTGTTGTCAGTCCCTGTTGTCAATCCATCACCCCTTTCACTCATGAACAACCCCTTATTGCGACTTTTACCACCAATCCCTGGCCGCCACGTCACTCGTCCGTATGTTTTGGCCACCGTCACCTGCCACCTCATCCCAAGTGGCTCGTTGTCCATTTATTACAGGATAACATATCCGTTATCCTGCTGACCTGTCTCCCGCGTCCGACCGACCCCAGTTTTGAATAAAACTACCATTATTCCCCTTTCATTCATTATTCGTCCATCGTGCCAGAAAACTTACATATTTTCCTCCATTGCTTCCCCGTCGCCTTCATCCACAGTCATTCGACCCCACTAACATATTGTTTATTGCAGGTACTGTTGCAGAGATGGCGCCAAAGCCAAGGCCAGCGGAAGGAGAAGAGAATCCTTTTCTTCCTCCTCCTGTTGACCTGGACAAAATCCCTTTGGTGGATAAAGACAGGTTGATCGCAGATACCATTTGCGACTTCGATTTTTTAGACCTACAGTCATGGCTCCGGGAAGTGTTCCTGGACCAGAGCGACAAGATTGGACTCTGGGAGTCAAATTTTCCCCTATACCTTTTTCCCCAGATACACCACTTTCCCGAATTCTCCCTCAAATGCCAAGCCCATTATATTCCCTATCAGAGGGCCATCGTTTCATCATCTGGAGACGTCCTTTTCTTCATCACCCCCGAAGACATTGACCAAATGATGCAGATTCCCCGTGGTGATTATGTCTCTCCTTTCGACCTAGAGATCCTTACAGAGTTGTATCAAAAGATGACCTTTCCACAAGGAGCTCAAATTTTTGAGTTGTTCCTTCCCACCTCCGCTCAATTCCCTTCCACCAATCCACCTTACCCATCATCCATGTTCTCCATCAAGGGAAACCAGATCATTTCCTCTCTTTGCGCTCTGTTAGGATACTATTCCGACCAGTGGGTAGATGAGCCCATTCTGGGTTTTCTATCCATTTTCTCCACTGACGAAAAACCCACCACCCAGTTCAATTTCAGTTCCTTCCTGGCCAACAATATTCACGAATAGTTCGTCAATTTTGGAATGGAAGGCATGTTCAGATATTCTTCTATATTGGCCTACATGTTCGTTTTCTATCAAGCAGACAAGTTCAGTTTTTCAATGCAGAAAATGGACGCAGACGGAAGGCCACAACCAGTCACAGTATGGACATCTTTATTGAAGCGTAACTCTGCTGAATACGACTTCAAAGCCTTCATTGATCAGTTTTACCACTCGGTGGTAAGCATGTTGAGTGGCAGGCCTGAGCCACGAATAAACGATGAAGTCTAGAGAATTCTGCATCTCTCAGACAACGTGAAGACAGGAGACTGGTACCTGTACCAAAACCACACCGAGATCAGAGTTTTCGGGTGAGAATTGGCACCTTATAAACTACCTCAATATGTGCCTGTAAGAATCTTTGCGTTAGAATATATTAGATAGATAATGAATTCAGATGACATTCATTTTGTTTCCCTGAAGAAGAAGCAGCAATTGAGAATCAAAGGGCAGATTGGTTCTTTCATCTGCAATAGTCGAGGCACCGGGGAAGAAGCGGACAGAATGTTGAAGGAGATGAAATTCTTTACGATTTTCGCATGGCACTATGATCCATGCGGGATCATTTCAGAAATGAGAGTGAAAAATAAAAACATCCCGTATGCTCATGAGGCCAAGCCCGAGATCGAAAAATTTGCAAATCAGACAGTATGGGTGCCTGACACCTTAGTCGAAATAGAACAGCAAGTTGATGTGGAACAGTAGGTTCCCTCGATGAGTGTGCCACCCACTACCACACCTCAGGTCCCCAAGGAGAAGAGGCCCCGACAGGAGTCGTCTCCACCTGTAACAGAGGTGTCATCAGAAGAGTTCTAGATGCACACCAAGAGGCCAAAGACAGTTTCAATGCCTGGCACGATAGTAGAACAAAGAGTCCAGCCTACCACATTCACTACCCCAGTGATCAAGCCGGTCATTCTACCTTTTGGTTTAAGCTAGCATAAGGCAATCACAACAGCAATACCGAAGAAATCCACGGATTCTCCCCTGGATACTCAGCCAAGCAAAACTGGGCCCAAATTGGGCATTTTTGAGAAGTACGAATTGATCAAGAAAAAGAACCAGACCCTCACCAGCAGTACTTACGCCCAGTTTCGGAAGCAGTCATCAACTGCGCAGCACAGGCTGTTGTCTGTATTTGATATAGAAAAGGGAATAATGCACATGGCCTACCTCCAAGCCCAGGTACCGGATCCCAAAGTGATCTCAGACTACAAGAGGGCCACCTTTGAATTCTAGGCGAAGGACGTGCATCCAGCAGATCAGATGGATCTTCACAAACAAACAGGGGAGATGGTTTTCCACACATTGGCACACGCTTCATCTTCTGCAGCAAAATTTCAGGTATCACTGAACAATGCTCAGACACAACTCAAGATGGAGAAAATATCATCTTTCGCAAAAGACAACAGAATCAAGACGTTGGAGGAGATGGTCCTCAAGATCGGTTATGATCCTGCAAATGTCAAAGCAGTAGAAGAGATGATAAAGAAGAAAAATGCAGACATCGCCTCTTTGAGGAAATAGCTAAAAATCCCACCTACAGAAGACTCACAGGCGAAGGAGATAGCTGAGAAGGAAGGCGAGAAAGACGAAATGCTAAAGCTGCTCATGGAGCAGAATGCTCAGCTCAAAGAGATGGAGGCTGAGATGGAAAGACTACTTAAAGAGAAAGAACAGATGAATCCAATGGAAGGCATCCCATTGAGTGCTATTCCCATTGCAGGATTAAGCACTGCAACACCCACGACACCACAAGAAGGGACAGTAGACCTTGCCAAATCCATGGAGAATATGAACCTGCAAGAGACTGAAATCAACAGGCTGAAGAAGGAAGTTGAGAACCTCCAAGAACTCAAAACTTCTTTCCAAACCAGTCTATCCAAAGAGAAGCAAGTAACTGAGCAGCTAAGGAAGGAACTACAGCAGCTCCAAAAACAAACAGTGGCAGGGAAGACTTTGGCTGAGGTCAAAGAGAATGTATGGACAGACATCATAAAGTCCATAAATGAAATATGGCCAATGATCCAGATTATGTTTGAACAGAATGAGTTGGTCCAGAGGAACCAACAGGCCATTGAGAAGATTAGAATAGAGTTGGGAGAAATGCCAAGACAAGCAAATGAGATCATCAGATTCTTAAATTCTAAGAACAGAGAAGAGCTAGAGGAACTGGAGATCGAGGACAGAACAGAGACCATAATTGAGGTAAAAGGGGTTTTGACTAAGAGAAGTCTAATGCTTCAGCTTGAAGAAAAGGTTCAGGTCATGGACCAAGGAGTACAAAGGTTCTTCAACAAGATCGAAGCTCTCCAAAAGAAGGGTCTCCCCGGTCTGAAAGTTATTAATGATAAATTGATGACACTCCCAGATTATAAAAAGAGACTGTCTGAAGTGTCTAAGGACAGTTCAAAGTTTGTTGGCATACAAGGGAGTATCACTGGCAAATAATTCCTGGACGCCCTCCAATTTGACATCAGTATTCAGCACGAGATTCGATACATATTCCTCACAAAGCCCACGTTTGCCAAATATACAGAAATGGACGAGGTGTATCGGAGGCTGCTCAAAGTCACCGTGCCTAGTCATCTCAGATGGGAAGAACTCTGCGATCTTCTCGATTAGCAGATGAGTTGTCCACGTCCAGTCACCTGTCCAGTCAGAAGAGGTTACACCTCGCCAACGGCCTACCCCAGAAATTCTGCATGCATTTGTACCGAGTCATCAAGCAATTTTGATCAGTTAAATTAGTTAGACTAAAAATAGAATGAGCACGTCCTGATCAGTTATGACAGGAACGTTTGTAATTTGAATTATAAATACTTCACCTTTCGAAGTATTAGGGGTTGTTGATCTTTACACCCTAACGCTATCAGACTGTAATTATTTTTGAAGAGATCTACCATTAATAAAGAGGAAGCACTTTTACAGGATTCTTGTGTGTATTCACTAGTGATGTTTTTCTCTAAGTTGAATGTTTTTCTTGCTTTGTGATCATATTGTTTTCTGAAACTAATCTTTAAAAGTAACGTATGTTGCAGGATTTATCTTAGATACCCTGTTTCTGACTTTAAAGGTTTTAATGTTTATCTTCTAAGGTTTTCAATTAAGGAATTCTTAACTGCTTCTTACTTGAATGATCTTTCTCATATTTTCTTTTGTCCATCATCTAAACTATTAAAGATCCAGTGAGTATATTATCTCGCCCTGTGGGAGTTTTCCTTTATGCTTATGGTTTGTATCTCATGTTTGTTATAACACAGACCCCATAGCCCAATGGAGGTGTAGACTGTCTCAACCAGTTCAAAAACACTTTTACAACAAAACCTACCTATTTCTTTACCTAGCCTAATATCTAAAGTTAGAAAACAAAGCTAAATCATATAGAGAGATCCCTCTCTGAAGCTGGAAGGGCTAGATCCCGGCTTTAAAAGTGGTTGGATAAAGTTACCTTTGTATATTTCTTTTGTTTCAACCTCTAGGAAATTTACCAAGTGCTAGCACCATCTTTGAAAATTTGTCTACCACTACAAATATTGAATCATAACCCCTCTATGTCCTTGGCAGTCCTAATATGAAATCTATGCTCACTGTGTCCCAGGACCTTTCAGGTATGGGTAATGGCTAATATAACCCTACGTTCTACCTTTTTCCCTTTGTGTGTTGACAAATTATGCACCTGTCTACAAATTTCTTCACATATGTCCTCATCCCTGGCCAGTAATATGAGCCATTCAACTTTGAGAACATATTTTCATGGCCAAAGTGTCCGGGCCAATCCTCCATTATGCTTTTCCTTCAGCAAATTCTTCCTCATGGATCATTTCTGAATACATAGATGATTTCCCTGGAACAATAGTCCATCCTGGATCATGTACTCGTTCCATTGGCTTCTGTCCCTTAGAATTGGATTCTCAGACACCTCATATACCTCTTTGAAATATGGATCATCCCCGTATATTTATTTGAGGTTATCACAACCAAAAGTCTTAACTCTAAATTCCTGCATAATCAAACATTTCCTGCTCAAAGCATCAACAACTTTGTTAGCAGTTCCAGAAATATGCTTAATCACAAAAGTAAAATTCTACATGAATTCAACCCATTTACAATGTTTGTGGTTCAACTTCTCCTGTCGAGTCACGAATTGGAAAGCATGATTATCGTTATACAAAACAAACTCTTTTGGAACCAAATAGTGCTTACATTTCTTCAGTGATTGTATGACTGCGTAGAATTATTTGCCATGCGTAGAGTGCTTAATCTTTGCTTCATTCATTTTTTCACTGAAATACACGACTAGGCTATTGTCTTGTCTTAAGACCGCTCCAATGGCAAATCCACTCGCATCACACCTGACCTGGAATGTCTTGTTGAAATATGGAAAAACCAAAATTGGTTGCTCAGTGATCTTCTTCTTTAGCAGGTTGAATCTCTTCTCTGCTTCCTTTGTCCATTGAAAAGACTTATGTATTTTCTTCACTATATCCATCATTGGTGCATTAATTCCACTGAATTTTTAGATGAATTTATTGTAGAAGCTAGCCAAACCATGGAAGCTTCGAACTTCAAACACGCTCTTCAGCGATGGCCAATCCTTAATAGCCTTTATCTTTTCTGGATCCATTTTCAATTCATTTACAGAGATAACAAAACCCAAATAAATGAGTTATGTCCTCATAAATGACGATTTCTTCATGTTGATCAGAAATTTCTCTTACTGTAACCTTCTCATCACTGCAGCTAAATGCTTCAAGTGTCCTGCTTCAGTTTTGTTGAAGATTAATATATCATCAAGATATACAATCACAGATTTTCCAATGAAATCCTTCAGAACTTCGTTCATCAACCTCATGAAAGTATTGGGCACATTTTTCAAGCCAAATGGCATGAAAATCCATTCATACAGCCCTTCATTCGTCTTGAATGATGTCTCCCATTCATCACCTTCTCTCATTCTAATCTGATGATATCCACTTTTCAAATCAACCTTTGAAAAAAACTTTGCTCCACTCAAGCAATCCATCAATTCATCCATCCTTGGCAATGGGAACCTGTATCTAATGGTAATCTTATTGATTTCCCTTGAGTCTATACACATTCTCCAGCCACCATTCTTCCTTGGCCTGAGCACCGTTGGAACAGTGCATGGACTCCCGAATCAATCCTTTGTCCATTAAGTCTTGGACCTGACTCTTAACTTCTTCATTCTCCTACAGCGTCAACCTATAAGATTCTTTTTCGACAAACTGGCTCGAAGTATAAGATCGATATGATGGATTATACTCCTGATAGGTGGCAATGAACAAGGTAGTTCATCCACTACTATATCAGCAAATTCTTCCAGCAACTCCTGGATTTCTTCTAGTAAATAATCTATCCTAGTGTTAATCAAAACAATTATGGGCTTCCTAACCAAAATGAATTATGTGTCTTCCTTCTTCTTGACATCCTTAAGAAGTTCCTTCCCAGTCATGAGAAGTACATTCTTTCTCATCTCTGTTTTCACCTCTTTATCCTTAATTGGAAGAAACATGTGCATCCTACCATTTTTCTCCAGAGTGTATGTGTTCTTTCTCCCATCATGCACCACATTTTTGTCACATTGCCATGGTCTACCCAGCAATAGATGACAAAAATCCATGGGAATGACATCACATAATATCTCATCTTTATATCCTCCTATTTTAAATTCAACTAAACATTGTTTAGTGACATTTACCTGATGTCCTATTTGTAGCCACTAACTTTGTATGGGATTGGATGTGCAACAGTCTCCACCTCCATCTTTTCTACCATTTCCATAGATACAAGATTATATGTGCTACCGTTGTCCACTATGACCTTGCATACCTTTTCTTTGGTTATGCAAGCAGTCTGAAACAGACTGTTTCTTTAGGCTAGGTTCTTTGGTTCCTTCTCTGGTTTCAAGAGAACTTTTTGCATCATCAAAGGTCTTTCGCCCTCAACGTCCTCTGCCTCAAGATTTTTTCCTTGAGCTTTGGTAATGTGATTTTCACCACCATGTTTCTTCCTATCTGGACACTCGTAGGATTTATGTCTGATTTTTCCACAGACAAAGCATTTCACTTCACCTCCTCTACCTCTTCCTCTTCCTTTGGCTCAAGGAAAAGTATTTATATCATCATACTGCCTCCCCTGTGAGCTTCCTTCTCTCTCAGATTGAGTTTGAGGTTCCTTCCTCTATTATTTAGGATTCTGAGTTATGTCCTGGGCAATTGTCTTTCCTCTGCTTTGACTTCTGCCTCGGCCTCTTTGACCTTGCTTTCAGCTCAGCTTCTCTTCATCTTTTAGAGCCATCTGATAAGCATCTTCTATGGTTCGGATGGTCATCATGCTCATCTTGTCCTGAATGTCATATTGTATACCATTCATATATATGGAAACTTTCTCATCATGTTTATCCTATAGAACTCTTCAGTGTATTCTTTCACTGACATCAACTTCCATCTCAAATTTTTCATCCTTCGAAATAGATTTATTTGATAATCCCTGGGTATAAATTTGGATTTCATTTTTACAACCATTCTATCCCAGCTCTTTATTTTCTGCTTGCCCTTGCAATGTTTTTCAGGCTGCAGTTCATCCCACCACAGTGTTGCATGCCCTTTAAGTATAGTAATGGCATGTTTGACTTTCTTGTCTTCCTCAACATCCTCATAGTCGAAGTGTTTGTCTAGAGCTCTAATCCAGTCTATAAGCTCTTCAACATCTAGGCTTCCCTCATATATAGGAATTTTCATTTTTTCCCTGGAACTTATCCTTGCAATAGCCCTAAATAGGCATTCTTCTATAGCATCTTCAACTGCAACTTGTTCTCCTTCATTTTCAGCTTCATTTTCACTTTCAGCTTCACTGATATCCCCAATGTCAATTGTTCTCCTTCGTGTTGTCTCCATGGCATCAAGCCTGGCACGTAATTCACGCATCTCTCTCTCCACTACTGGATCAGGTACATGCCTGACTCTTCTTCTCGGTGGCATGGCTGTAATTTTTCTCTACTACAGAAAGAAAATAGTTTGTTATGGGCTCTGATACCACAACTGGTGCAGACCTCCTGCCCTCGGGCTGAGATCCACACAGGATATTCTCTAAACCATGACAAGGGTTAATTGAAATCCTTGTTTAAGCTCACAAAGGATTTCAAGCCTCATGAGATGGACACTTAAAATCCAATGCCATAGCCATTGGCAATAGCCAAAACGCGAAATTGTGAATGGGCTTAAGGTGTAAGCCCCCTCTTCAGCCCCTTTTCCAATATGACCATAGTCAAGCCTTAAATCAAGCATCTTTCGCAACTCATGACTTCACGATTTGGAGTGTCAAACTCTTGTGCTCTTCCCTTACGAATCCCCGAAACGCGATATGTCAACGAAGGTTGACTCCACCCAAAGCGACGGGCACATGCCACATGTCACCTATGTTACTCCTCTTACGAAGTGGGTTCTTACCACCTATTTGCACGATTCTTCTGCTTTTCACAACTTGAAAGAACAGCGGATAACCGTTCCTCTCCCTCTACAAATCCCCAGCCCCAAAATCATGCCTTCGACGAGATCAATGGTTGTGTGCCTCCCTCGATCCAACGACCCTCATTGTATCGAGATTTTTCCAATTGAAAATACACAACACTCGACCCAAACCACTGGTCACTTGATTCCCCAAACTCCGATATATGAATTCACATACAAGATCAACAGCCCTCGTTGATCCAGATCTGACGGTCACTATCCTTCCTGAGCTTAAGAGTGTTGAAAGACACTCGACCTTAATCCTTCCGCTGGTCTATCAAATCCAAAGGCTCTCAGAAATTCGGCACTTCGTGACTCCTGGGTGATGGGTTTCTCTAGCCTCTAACCACCTTGTGACTTCTACAAATCCTACGGTCCTCATGATATTGCAATCTCTCCATGGAGAATTCAGACCATCGGTTTCAACTCCTTAAGGACTTCTGGCCAAATGACTTGGCATCCTCCCTCCTGAACTTGACTTCAGTGAGACAATTTCGGCCTCTGCCTCCCTTTGAACACTGCATAGGTTCTATCCCTTCTAAGCTTTCACTTGTGAACTCAAGGCTTCCAAAAGGATCCTTCCACACACTCCTTGCGAAAATTTTCAAATAACCTCTGGTTATTTAGGTCTTCGACTCTGTGCACCTCTTGCAACAACAGTCTCTCAATCTCCCTCTTGAGTTGGTAAAATATCAAGCCTCACCCAGCCTGTGCACACCTTGCACGGCTCTAAGCTAACCTTGCACTTTGGCCTGTAAAAACATGATTTGAATCTCCTCTGAGAGTTATGAGATGAAACTCATAGCCTGGTTGATGCACTCCTTGCAGACCCTCCACTACACTCTTTGCAAGAATTCTCAGAAAGAGAAAAAAATGAAACTCATTCTCCCCTTATCCAGAATTCAAACATTCAACATAGAATTCTAGAGCATACACACACAGATTTCATTGAAATAAAATGCACACAGAGAATATAACTATCCTGCAACATACCATTCAACAGGTGGTTCCAACAACCATAACAAACACATAGATTGGAATCAAAGCGTTATTCTATTAATTCTAGTGCTCCTATACATGGTAAATAACAACAACTAGAATGCATAAAATTCTTTTTTCTCCTCTGCACAGCTCTACATCTTACGAATTCTAAATAATAATAATGAGTTATTCTCAAGATACAAGGTGAGGGTGTTTATCATATGTTTTTCCTCGGATGCTCCTAAACTATCTAATCTATCATTTAAATCTACCTAATTGCATTAAATAGACTTAAATGCCTATTACATCCAGTGGATAGGAACATACGCTCCAAAATCAATCTGGATCTTCAGATATAAATGCAACTACACTTTCCTCCTGTCCATTACATTAATGCTTCATATTTTATATTTCAAAATGTTTTCAAAAAAACATGTTCAAATTACATCTACGCGTATAGCTATCTCTTTGGCTAGGCGTGTGCTTTGGCTTTCTATGATGCTCCTGCATCAGCTCACCATTCATTTCGAGTGGGAATGTGGATGAGAGTTTAGTTTTTTTCTAAGTAAGAAATTTGACCAAATTCAAGCTATTTCATGAAGGTTTTTTCCCAAAGCAATTCCTTTAATGAGTTCCTCCAAAAGAGAACAATGCTTCAACTGGTTTCCATACAAAAAGACCCATCATATCAATTGCAGAAGCAAGACATGGTGACGATGACATCAAAAGCAGGGTTGTTGATTCATCGTTTGATCTGATGGAAGAGTTCCTTTCCCTCCAAGCTCTTGTGATATAGATATTTGCATCTATGATTTAGAGTTGAAGCACATGGATGAATTTCTAGTTGGACATAGTCAGTACAAATGGACGCAATGGCCGCATTGTAATGTCAACACTGGACAAACAATATTGTTTGTTTTTGGTGTTACAATGTTTGTAACACCCAAAACAAACACTTTACTTTGTCCAAATTAGTGCAGTTTCCAACACTTTATTTATGCATATACTCAATACATTTACTTTGTCCAAATTAGTGCAATTTCCAACACTTTATTTATGCATACTCAATACATTTTCTTTAGAGCATTCAATGTCAAATGTAATATTTGAATCATCCGACCTATGTTTGAATATGAAGTGATGTGTATTAAGCAACTGTGTAATTTCCAATTTTTTTTTCATGGTGTAGACCTTAGTTCAGTTCTGGTAATATCCTTTTATGCTCAGAATTTACTTCATGTCAATTATGAATTGTTAATCTATATTTAGTGGCTACACAAAGTCCAACAAAGGGGACTTTGTGTGACTTATGTAGTTAATTCGACATAAGATAGTAAAGCATAAAAGGTTTATATTTTTTTATTATTTCCATGATAATTATAAATTAGAGATTGTTTTTTATCAATTTCTATGTACGTTGGAATTCATCAATTAATTAATTACATTTTATTGAAATACACATTTTATTGAAATAAAAATTAATATGGAGTAACATAGTATTTAAGGAATTTTAGATATACATATTTGTATTTTCATTAGGATTTTTTTTTTTAAATAATTTTTACAAGGTTGGATTCACAGAGTGGTTCTCTCACGAAGTTAAAATCATACTACTCTTACAATGCTTAGATCAAGTTACCAATTTTATCGATCATATTTGTATTAACTATATTTTAATCATTTGAGCAATCTAGAACTATAGTTTGCTAATTTGATTCTCTTTATTCTAGCTAAATTTATTCTTCTAGATTTACATGTATACAAATAAGTCACCCATTTATTTTTAGTACATTAACAATAACAATATGTAATCTATTAACCTATAAATCTTTTACTCTTCATCTTAATATGTAATCTATTAACTTGTTATGTGCATTAGTGAGTGTACTCTACACGCAAATGAATATGTTTTTTGGGTTCTCATTGTGCACTTTTACCCCTTACAAATAAGCACAATAACATTTGTGTTTTTTATTGAATAAGTCACTTCTTCACTTTCATTATTAAGGTATCTAGTATGCATATAAACTGTTGTTTATGACAATTGGTGTATCCTATTGTTTTATTCTAACCAATTGGAATTTCTTATTTTCATTGCAACTAAAACATGTTGTGCAAACTTTCTTTTTCTATATAACAAAAAACAATGTGTGACCAAGTTTTTGGTCCTAACTTTAAAAAATTACATTATAATATATATGTTTCATATATTAAAGTTTCATTTTAACTAAACTATTGCTAATAAAGATATATATTCCATTGAATTTATTTAAGAATTGCTTTCAACCAGGCCTGGAATTTGATGTTTCACAGGACATTTTTTTCATTTTAAGATGTATTTGATGGGTAGATACCAAATCTACACACTAGTGCTTACCCGCATGTAAAATCCAAACCCATCAAATTGAAGTTTCAGTGGTGTTATCACTCTGTAATTTATTGGGGTTGTATCAAAGAAACCTGGAAGTAACCACAAACCAACTTGCAGACTGGAATCTATCCATTCCAACCCAGAGACGGCTCTCTCACAGATTTTAAATGAAATCAGAGGCTAGGTTTTTAGTAAAAGAGAAAATTTATGAATTTTTTTGGCCAAAGAAAAAGGAAATCCATTGGGCATGAAGTCCAAATAATACAAACGATAAATATCAGCGACTAGTTGATAAGTATTCTAGGGAACAAAGGCAAGGTAGACAATGTTCTACAATGAATATATCAGTTATAGCATGGTAGCAGAAATGAAGAAATCAACAACCCATTATATCAAGAGCATCTAGCTATGGATGAATTCTTGATATAACTTTAGAGGAATAATGACAATGGAAAATTGCTATGAATAGAGCACCAAAGTAAAGATGAATTATGAACATACAATCTGAGAAAAATGAATAAATATTTAACTGCACATGAGATGGAGCATCTAACAAAGATGAATTCCAAACATATATCAGTTTAAATACCAGAAGACTTATATAGAAATGATAAACAGAGAAAAAATATCACATAAGAAAACACATATTGTAAAACATCATCGGCATGAATCTTTGCTATGAAAACACTATTTACTTATGTATTGATATCTTTTTAAGCTCAGAAATAAAATAAAAATAAAATAAAATAAATCTAATACAAAAGAGTTTCGTTCTCTCCAGTCCCCCTTTTCTAATCAAAATTACAAAAATATATAGGAAGAATTCTTCCCCAAGATGAGGAGGT
>SNQJ01S0045043.1:68671-89208 GCA_010110895.2 Picea sitchensis
CACTGACACAAGAATTCGCCAGCTGAGGAATAGATCCATTTCAAAGTATCTCATTAAATGGAGGAAACTACCGGCTGAAGATTCCACTTGGGAAGATGAGTCTTTTATACAGAAGCATCTAAAGTTACTCAAGCGTTCTGGACAACACTTGTCTCAAGGGGAGGGGCATGATAAGCCCTAATATTGGCTCATTACCCCTTAATTGGGGCATATTATATTAGTAATGTTATTTTATTTATGTCTTCTTTAAGTCATTAGTTGTAATTATACCTCCTAGTCTCGTATATATACCAAGCAAACATTTTCAATTTGAATCATCTTGTACTTGAACATTTAAGTGGGGTAAAAGGAGGTTACCCCCTCAAAGAGGCTTATTATCTGAAATTATCTCTTTTTCAAGGCATTGAGTACTTTTTCTGATGATTTTATATGCTATATTGATATTTGGTTCTTAACATGAAGCGCCAAAAGTCATGTGGGCCCCGTTTGGGTAAGTTAGTACACTAACTTTCTGGGGTCGTAACTTTTGCATACGATCTTCGTTTTAGGCATATGATAGCCCATTGGAAAGGTATCATTGAAAAGATTCATTTTGGGGCCTAAATCATGCCTTTAGATATCATTATTTGGGACTATCCCGAAAAACCTTCATTTAGGCCCTCAAAATGGTCGTGGAAGTGAAAACTGCTAAAAATAGTAAATTACCAAAATTGCCAGAAAATTGTTTTGAGCTAGTTGGGAAAGGTGGGTGGCCATTGATATCCATATGAATCAATACTCCCTCCTTAGGAAGAAATTTTCTCCATTGTTTTGAGTTCCCCCATCAGACGAGGAAATGTTTGTTGAATATGGCCCCAGGTGAGCCATTTGCCTTGGTGCAGGAGCTTCCCTGCTTTGACGACTCTATAAATCAGGATCCTTTGTTGTCAAGTTCCCTTGATTTGTGTGTCCAAAATATCATCATTTAATGCCTGTTGGATGCATTTGAGGTTGATCTCTATTCGTGTCAACTATTTTGCTACGTCTGAGGTGTCCAATAATGGTGGGAAATAAGGGCGAAGGAGATCCACGTTGAACACTAGGTGTAGGCCAAGGAAAGGAGGAATGTTGAGCTCAAAAGAATTATCCCCCATGGCCTTGGTGATGGTGTACGACCCATAACAGAGTGGGTGAAGCTTCTGATGGGGTCTTGTAAGGCATTCTTTCTGCAAGTGAAACCAAACTTTGTCTCCCACCTGAAACTTATGTGGCACCCAATGTTGATCATGGCATTGTTTGTACTTGTCATTGGACTTCTGTAGGATATCCTGAACCTATTTTCAGATGTGTTGGATCCGTTCAATGAACCGAGTGGCTTTGTCAGCTTCGGTTGGAACAAGAGATGAGTTGGTTGAGGTGACTGCAAGGGGAAGTGCAACATCTATGGGACCCAATGGTTGGAATCCAAACCCCACCTGAAAGGGGTTGTGGTTGGTTGAGCTATGCAGGGCTTGGTTGTAGCTATGCTAGACATAGGGAAGGATCTCATCCCATGTAAAAGGGTTCTGTTAATTATACATGCGAAGGATATGCACAACCATTCGATTTACGACCTCGGTTTGGCCATCTCTCTGGGGTTGGAAGGTCTTGGATTTGGTTAGCTTGGTGTCGAGCAGTGACCAAAGGCTCAACCAAAATGTGTTGAGAAATAAATTGTCCCTATCTAAGACAATGGTTTGTGGGATTCCAAAATGTACCCAGACCCGTTCAAAGAAGAGGTTGGAAGTGGCCTCTATTGTGATGCTCTTCTTGCAGGCAACCAAAATTACCATCATAGAAAAGTGGTCAACAGCCACAAAACCAAATTCATTTCCCCGCTTGGTGGACAGGAGTCCCGACATGTAATCCATTGAGATGGATTCTCATGGCCTGTCAGGAGTAGGAAGAGGGGTGTACAGTCCCTATTTCTTAGTGGTTGTTTTGGCAATAGCGCAGGCAGTGCAGGACCTGATATACTTGTTGACCTCCTGTCGGAGTTTCAGCCAGTAGAAATGCTTCCGTAGCATCACCACTTTCTTTTCGATGCCGACATTTCTTGCCACCTGACTGTAGTGGGCTTCCCATATTATCTTCGCTCACTCACTTGATGGATCACAGATATGGCCCACACAACACAGCAACCCATCCTAAAGATAGAAATTATCGACAACTATGTTTGCACCCAACATTTGGTAGGTGGTGGCGAAGTCCAGGTCTGTCTCATAGAGTTGGGGGCATCCATAGGTCTCATGGTTGCAAGATTCCAGCACCATGGTGAGTGTCCCGACTGGTCATATGTTGAGGAAATCAGTGACGTGGTTGGTGCTTCCTATTTTATACTTGGTGTTGAGGTGGAATTTATGCAAGTACGTGGACCAATTTTGATGGCAGTCATTCTGCAATCTTCCTTGTGTCTGCATAAACTGCAATGGATTATGATCAGTGTGGATGAATGTCTCCTTCCCAAGAATGTAATGTCTCCAGTGGCGGCAGGCTTTCACAATGGAGTACATTTATTTGTAGTAATTAGGATACTTACGAACAACATCAGATAGTGTCTCACTCTGATAGGCCACGGGGTGTTCGTGCTGAGTGAGAATGGTGCCCAAAGCATAGTTTGAAGCATCTGTCTCGATCTCAAAGGGATGTTGTAGGTCTGGTAGTGAAATTACTAGGGATGAGCACAACCGCTTCTTCAAATCATCGAATGCTTGTTGTTGGGACCGGCCCCATGCAAATTTTTCCTTACCGCCACCCTTGGTGATTTGGATGAGGGCCCATGTAATATGGGAGAATCCCAACACAAACCTGTGATAGAAATTGGCAAGCCCCAAGAAGCTCTGAAGCTCAGTGAGCATGGTTAGGCTGGCCAGTCACGGATGACTTGGATCTTGGCTAGATCCACATGTACACCATGTTGATCAATGATGTAGCCCAAGTAATGGACCCTGTCGATGCCGAAGGAGCATTTTTCCAAGTTGGTGTATAGCTTGTTCTATTGCAGGGTGTGCAGAACCTGTTGAATATGTTGCAAGTGTTCAACCCAAGTCTTGTTGTAAATGAGATTGTCATCTAGATACACCACTACAAAATTGTTGGTGAATGGTCGTAGGATATCGTCCATCATCCTCATGAAAGTGGTCGGAGCATTTTTCAAACCAAAGGGCATGACCAACCATTCAAAAATTCCTTCCTTTGACTTGAAGGCGGTCTTCCATACATCTGTATGTTCTATCGAGACCTGATGGTAGCCAAAATTCAAATCAATCTTACTGAAGTATTTATCCCCCGTGAGTTGATCAGGGAGGTCGTCGATTCGGGGAATCAGGTACTAGTTTCTGGCTGTGATTTTATTCAGAGCCTGGTAATCAATGCAAAGTCACCAAGTTCCATCTTTCTTTTGTACCAGCACAATTTTCTCTCGCAAGGTGATGAGCTGGGATGGATGTTCCCCTTATGGATCAATTCTTGGATTTGTCACTTGATCTCCTCATTCTCTAACAAAGAGCAATGATAAACTGACCCATTAGGTAGCGGTGCACCGAGGGTCAAATCAATGGGGTGCTTGACCTGGCAGTGCAGAGGTACCCCGGTAGGCAAGGAGAAGATATCTGAGTATTCTTCCACTACCTTATCTACTTGCTTCTACTATGTGGAGAGGTTGGCCATAGAGACCCTGGATGTGGCTGTGATCCTTTTCTTATTCTAAGAGTGAATCATGAAGAAGACAAACTTCCACATCTGAGAAATGAACTTCCTGCATTTCTTAGCAGAGATCAAGGAAATAGCACTAGGTGGGACTACCTCAGGTATCCTGTACAATTTCCTGTTCAAAATAATAATAACACTACAAGGCCTAGACTCATATACAGCATGATGTTTCCATAAATAAGGTTGGCCCAAAATAACATCACAAACTTCGAGAGGAGAAACATCACACAATACCTCATCTTTGAAGGGCTTTATGTCATATGACAGTCGACACTGTTGGTTGACGTGGAGATCGCTTCCTTGGTGGAGCCATCCAATGGTGTAGGCTTGTGGGTGAGGTGTTGTGGGAAGGGCCAGCCGCTTGATGACCTCTGCAGAGATGAGGTTCTTTTGGATATTGAGATCAATGATGAAGTGTAGCGAGGTGCCTTTTACCCACATTTGTGAATGGAAGAGGCACTCTCCTTCTTCTGGCTCGTCTGGTTCACCAAGCAAGAGCTTGGTTGTAGCAACGATGGCACTGGGTTATGCATCAATGATCCGTCTTCCCCTTTCTCATTCTGGCTTAGATTCAAAATATGCATCTGATTCAAAGGCCTTCACTTCGGCCACCAGTGACTTCTTTGAGTGAAAATAAGCAGTGTTATGCCAAGGGATCTTATGGAAGTCGCACCACTTCTCGGTATCTTTCTTTGTCTTTCCAGTGTCCTTGTTTGTTGGTGGCTTGGACTTGTTGTCCTAATATTTTCTGTATTTTGTCTATCCTTTGTACTGTGGGTTGGGGCCACCCTTTCCTATCTTTTTTTTGAGGGGTTCCCAAGCCCAAATTTCCGCGTCTTTTGTTTGAGATTTTGCTCGATTTTGATGGCATATCGATAGGTCGTGCCCAAGAATGAGATGTCTAAAAATTCCATTTTGGTCTAGATGTATCTAAGCAGAGCACCATGATACTTGAGCACCATATGTCGCTTTGAATCTTTGGTACCCAGCTTGGTGTGCAAGGTATGGAAGATATTTGTGAAATCTGGCACTGCTTGGTCTCTTTCTTGCCGCAGTGTGGTCCATTTGGTATATAAGTCGTCATAACTTCTGACAGGGTATTATTGTTCCTTAATAGCATCCCTAAAGGAATCCAAGGTGGTTGTGACTGTAAACAATGAGGATTCCTCTGTTTCCTTTTGCTCACAGAACATTTCCCACCAATCTTTGACATGGGGGACAACTTTGAGGAGCGCAAAAGTAATATTTTCTATATTCAAGAAGTTGTGGACAGAAAAATACCCTTCTAGAAGATTCAACCACTTGTCTACAACATATGTGTCTATCTAACCTTCAAATATAGTAATATCAAAGTTTATTTGTGCCTTGAAGGGGGTGGTGCCTCTGCTCGAAGAAGATGTGTCACCTATTGGTAGTTGCCGAAGGAATTGCGCAAAACTATCCATCATCTCGTTCCTCTGTTGCGTGAGGGATTCCTCAATAAAAGTTTGAAAGGATATCATGTCCCATCATATTTATTTTCTGCTGCCATGAGAGGTCACTTCGACGTGCGAGATATTTTGTCCTCAAGAGAAACAAGCTCAAGACCCAACTCTTTGTACTCTGACCTCGTTGGGGTCATGCATTAAGACGACAAGGAGCAGATCGCTCTAATACCACTGATCCAAATTTTATGAGCAGAATGAAATGAATACATATTCTTAACACAAAATAACAGAGATATAGTAAAACTGGTTTTCTATTCAACAATGAAATAAGTTGAAACTGTAAAATGCAACGGAAGCAAACTTGTTGGAATGGTGGCGGCTTATCTCTGAGAAGAGATGTGATAGTTGTGCTCATTTGCAAGAAGATGATTACAATGAGGATCTGAAGGCCTTTTACAATAAACAGGGATTCCAAAAACCATATACATCCAAAAACCTAACCCTAGGAGATGAAGCGCCAAAATTCATGTGGGCCCCATTTGGGTAAGTTAGTACATTAACTTCTAAGTGTCGTAACTTTTTCATATGATCTTTGTTTTAGGAATACGATAGCCCATTGGAAAGGTATCGTCGAGGAGATTCATTTTTGGGACTCAGTAATTCATTTGGATATCATTGATTTTGGACGATCCCGAAAAACCTTCATTTAGGCCCTCAAAATGGCCCTGGAAGTGAAAATTGCTAAAAATATTAAATTACCAAAATTGCCAGAAAACTATTTTGAGCTAATTGGAAAAGGTGGGTGGCCACCAATATCCATCTGGATCAACAATCCCCATGAAACATTTTGCAGNTATATATATATATATATATATATATATATATATATATTAGGGTTTGCATGTTTTCCTACTTTACATAGTTGAGTATAGGTCATGTTGATAGGTTTATTAAGGGACTCTAAGATATATGAAGGTCATCAAACAAAAATTACCCATGTGCTTGCTTCCAAAATGAATATATATCAAACCCTAACCAGATTGCAAAACCAGGGTTTCTATGTACTCTGATTTTTTTTATATGACATATGGTAGAAGTGTTGCAAGGTGGAAAATCATTCCTTTAATGACTTGGGATGTTGGATAGGTGACATGACTCAGTCAACTAGAATTGACATGATATTAGACTAGACAAGGACTAGGACAAGCGACTTTACCCCAATACATTATATGTGTTAACATTTGACTTCTACTGGGGATGGCATCCTCCCCACGAGGCAACAAAGAACCTGAAGAATGGTGCCTAATCCATTGGGTTGATACCAAACTTCTGTGCAACCTAAAAAATGATGTTCTCTAACCTGTGACCTTCTTCAACTGAAAAAAAAATCCACTCTTCAATATGAAAACCCAAATTATACTATGAATGTTGCAAACTAAAAAATGAATGTTGAAACTAAACTAAAAAGTGCTTAAAATAATGCTCAACCCTGTGAGCTTATTCAAACACACTCCTACTCTAGGTTGCTAAAAAAAAATTGAATCAAGTGAAGTCAAATACCTAGTGCAACCAAGTAAGTATCTTATCCACTGTTTGAACTCTTGGCATGCTTTTACTCAGAAAGAAAATGAACGGTCTTTGTGGTGGAAGCTCAAACAACAAATTGACTCCAACCCCAAAACTCATATTTTCTGAATAATTATATCCACTTACTAACCTCAAAAAAAATTCCAAAATTTCTCGCTTTGATGTCTCCAAAAAAATGCAAAAGGATCTTGAAAAATATGATTAAATTACCCTTGTTTCTCACCAAAGAGGAAGGGGAAGCCTTCATATGAAACTTTTTTCTGTTCATAAAAATAAGGAAATATGTCAGCCTTTTCCTCCACAACAGATGTTATTTTTTCTAAATATTCAAACTCAAGATCTTTCTCAAAAATATTAGCAATAGTCTGATCACTTTCCTCATGATGTATGTCAAAACAAAACTCATGTATTAAGGGCATTCATCAATTGGAAAATCTTTTAATTGTGTGTTTATTCCTTCCTGAGAATTAGCTAAAATTTTATCTTGACCACCTAAGAATATTGGATTCATATTTTCAATAAATGCATCATTCTAACAGTTAACTTCACATGCAAAGGTGTTTAATACAATGTACTCTTCTTTACCATTTTCTGACTGTGAGGTGTAATCATCATAAACTGGTTCATTGTTTTTACTTTCATCATCCAAACTTGTTTTTCAGCATTAGGATCCTAGAAACATTTCTAAAGGCACATGCAATTATCATTTAGCTCCAAAAACCCTATGTGATTTTCCATGCCCTAAAATTTATGTGCCCGATTAGTGACCTAAAAATCATTTCTCACTAACTCAAATGAAGCAAAACACAAGGGCAAAGAATCACCTCCAATAGGTTCATGGCTTTATCCATTTGCAATTGTGAAATTATAATATGAGGGTTGTGAGTTGTGATTAATTTTCGAAAAGGAATCTTTTTCTTATAAAAAACCTACAGTTGGTTGATTTATAGGATCAATATCATAATCATCCCCATACTCATCATAGAGAGGTAAACCAAAGGCTTCTTGAAAACCATCAATAAAAATATTTGTGACAACAACTTGTTGATCATAATATTCAATAAACACATAATTATGACATTTTCCCAACACATCCCTGGGATGATCAGTATGTTGCTCACAATGAGAACGATTGGAATTCAAATCAACTGCTTCAGGCTTGTGTTGTTTTCCTAGCTCTAATTTCTTGTCCACTATGTCTTCCCTCCATTCATCATCATGGTATGATAGTTTCCTACATGCTCTAATATTATCCTCGACATCTAGGGCATCATTGAACATTTGTTGTAAGGTGGGAAGACTCCCTTTCCAAAAGAAGCAGGGATAGTTCTGGAGGGAAATTTGATGCATAGTATATCTTGGCAGCACCATCAAGTGGTTGGATCTCTTTGGGAATTTTATAATATAGACTGGAAAACCTCCTACTAAAACTTGAGATGGTTTTATGATTCATTTTCCTCATGGCATAAAACTCTGAAAGGAGCAGATCCCTTTGTTTCCTTTCACCCCAAAATATAAGGAAGGATTCCCTCGATTCATCCCATGAACTTATTGACTCTGGTTGCATATGTCTAAAATGTTTTGGCTTTTCCATGCAATGATTGAGAAAAAATTCTCATAAAAACATCATCATGTTCAATCTCAAAAATATCTATAAAATGATCAAAAGTCTCCATGTGTTTTTTAGCAGAAATTTTATCAATCTCTACATCAAATCTTGGAAGGTATTTGTAATGTTTTGGAGGAAATTCATGAAGGGTGGAAGGAAACCTTAAGGGTTTGTAAATCTCTTGAATATTAGAAGGTGCATGATTAAGGACAGAAGATGCAAAATCAACTTTGGTTTTATTTTTCTCACAAGGGTGATTATGAACATCATATGATTTAGAAAAAGGGTCTTGCTCAATATCAGTTGTACAAGAAAAAAGTATGTCTACAATTTTTAAAAATGGATATACAAATGCAGATTCATGGTCTTCATTTGAATGCAACAAGTAAATAAATATTCTTTCAAAAAACTTAGTAAACGACAAGAAGATATCAATTAAACAAAAAAATATTCTTCGACAACATAGATATTTCAACAGAGGACAAACACCTTTAGTAACCACTCACATAACCAAATCAAAGATCATCACACTGATGTTTTCACGTGGTAAAACCCCTACAGGGAAACATCCATGGCCCCAGCCAACGCGGCCACTTGGAGCAGTTTATTAATGCAGAGAAAAAGATTGCAAAGAGATTTTACAAGAGAGTTTCTCACAATCGATCATTGGAAAATGACTCTCCATGCTCTTTAAATAGAGATCATGGACCAATTGGGTGTTAAGCCATGGATCAATGGTCATTAATATCAAGGAGAGTATGAACCGTTGAATCACTCTATGTCGGGAATATATCGTGACCATCGGATTTCCTAACTACAAATGCAAACTAATGCATAATAAAGAAACACACTAGGAAACACACTTTTACCTAATGACACATTAGACCAAGTAGATCTTAACTAACTCCTAAGTGTCTAAATATCATAACATCCCCCCTTAAGAAAAACTTGGAATAGGATTGAAGGATTTACAATAGTGACACAATAGGAGAAGGAAGGAGGAATTAGAGCCTATTTCCCCTTAATAAAAACTTCTTGAACTCCTAACATAGATTGAAGTTTGGAAAACTTCGCTTCTGTAAGAGACTTTGTGAAAATATATGCAACTTTATCTTTTGTACGACAAAAGAGAATTTCAATAACTTGATCATGAATGAGCTTTCTGATGAAGTGCATGTGTAGCTCGATGCGTTTTCTACGTTGGTGTTGAATTGGGTCTTTATCAAGATTGATGGCACTCTGAGTGTCACACCAAAGGATGGTTGGATGCCACTACTAGAATCCAAACTCTAAAAGGATATGTTGAAGACACAAGGCTTCCTGACTTGCATTTATCGTTTCTCAATGATCTGCTTCTGCTGAAGAAAGTGCAATAGCCTATTGTTTCTTACAGGCCCAAGTGACATGTCCTGAACCAAGGATGAAAACATAACCTACAATAGACTTTCGATCATCAGGTTCGTCAGCCCAATCTGAATTAGTGAAACCAACCAACAAATGAGTCCCCCCTAAATTGTAATGTATCATGAACTGAACCATTCCACGGACATAGTGAAGTATCCTTTTAGCTGCTTTCCAATGGATTTCATGGGGTATTTTCATATACCGGGAAACAAGACCAACAACAAAGGAAATATCAGGATGGGTATGAGTCAAGTATAAGAGGCTACCAACTAATTGACAGTACAAGGTGGCATCAATTTTGAGAGAATTACAGGTGCCAGTAAGCTTGACTCCAGACTAGGAAAGAAAAATTCCTTCATTAGTTTGCAAAACTTGGAGGCCAAGGAAATAGTGCAAAAATCCTAAGTATGTCATTTCAAATTTATTTTTAAGGTTGGTTTTCACATGGTTTAAAGTTTTGAGTCACTACTAGTAAGGATAAGGTCATCAACATAAAGGACAAGGATTATGAGATGGCTTCCTACATTTTTGGTATAGCCATTAAGATCGGAATGACAACTAGACAATCCAGTGGAAATAAGAAAGTTGTCCATTTTGGCATACCAAGCTCGGGGAGCTTGCTTGAGACCATAAAGAGATTTCTTAAGGCAAAAAACAAGGCTAGAGTCATTCTGGACATAGCTAGGAGGTTGTTCCATGTGTATTTCTTCTTCCAAATCTCCGTGCAAAAAGGAGGATTTAATATCCATCTGATGGACCTCCCATTTATGTGAGGTAGCAAGGGAAAGAACAAGGCGGATAGAATTAATTTTGGCTATAGGGGCAAAGGTTTCATTATAGTCAATTCCTTCAACTTGGGAAAATCCTTTGGCAACTAACCGAGTCTTATGTCTTTCAACACTTCCATCTGATGCATAGTTAGTTCTGTAGACCCATTTACATTTGACAAGCTTTCTTCCTTTCGGAAGAGGTACAAGATCCCAAGTATCATTTTCCATTAAAGAACGATACTCTTCATTCATTATTATATCCCAATCTGGATGACTTGAAGCTTCTGTAAATGTCTCTGGATCATGAGTTTTTGAAACATGAGCCAAAAGAGAAGAGGCTCACTAGAACTGTGAACATGTCTGACGTTGATCTGAAGGATCATCGACAAGATCACTAGCTGCTTCCCCTATTGAATAGACCCATCTAGGAAGCAGTGGAGTTGGTGTTGGTTCAGGTTCAAAGGACTCATCTGGAGGAAGGTGAGAAGGCGGAGGTGGATTTTCATCCTCACTATCATCATCTGAAGAAGAAACCAAAACATAAGAAGGCACAAACGTCGAAGATGGATTGTAGGCCGAAGAAGGCACAACCTTCGAATTAGGCTCGTAGGCCAAAGAAGGAACAAACATCGAATTAGGCTCGCAGGCCAAGAGATTTTCATAAAATTTAGCATATTTTCTAATAATAATTGCATTACAATGTGTTTGATGAATTCTATAACCTTTGACATCCTCAGAATAACCAACAAATATACACTTCTCACGTTTAGTTTGCAATACTTTCCTTTTTCTCATTAGGAATGTGAGCCCATGCTATACTACCAAATACATGGAAGTGACTTACATCTAATTTAATTTTAGTCTAATATTCTTCCGGTGTTATATTTTTAAGAGCCTTTGTGGGAGTGTGATTTACTATGTAATTTGCACAGTTGATGGCTTTTGCCTATAGTTTAGACTTAATCCCTTAGATTGGATCATGCAATTAGCCATTTCTTTTAATGTGCAATTCTTTCTCTCAGCAACACCATTTTGTTATGGTGTATATGGAACAGTGTGTTGCATTTGGATTCCCTGTGTAGTGTAGTAACTTGTAAAATTATTGTTCACATATTTGCCTCCATTATACGTTCTTAACCTTTGAATTTGATGTCCAGATTGATTTTCTACAAGGGCCTTGTAGGCCAAAAACTTGTCAAAAACTTTTCTCTTAAGTTTTAAGAAGTAAACCCAAGTACGTCTGGAAAAGTCATCAATGAAAGTTAAGAAATACTTGCACCCAGAAAAATAAGGAGAAGAAAGTGGACCACACAAATCACTGTGAACAAGCTGCAAAGGACCTAAGGCGTGCCAAGAGGCATGTTTGTCAAAACTGTCCCGATGATGTTTGTCGAGAACACAACCGACAAAAACACCATCTTTGCATGAAACAAGAGGAAGACCAGTCACCATTTCTTGTTTACATAGTTGTTGCAATGAGCGATAGTTTAGATGACCAAACTGCTCATGCCAAAGTTTGCTCAAGTCATTGCTATGAGCAACAAAAACTAATGAAAAATATGATGACCCAAAGTTGTCAAACCTGTACAACCTGGTAATAGCATCAACAATTCTAGTTGTAAGAACATGCTTAGGATATTTTAGATCCTTGATTACAACTTTGTGAGGTGAAAACTCTACGGGTTTACCTTCACCTGAATGAGTGATTTGATATACTGATAGAAGATTACAAGAAAGACCTGGAACACATAATGCATCATTGAAGTGACCATTTTCTACTTGAATTGTTCCAGATCCTTCAACACTAAGAGATATGTCATCACCAACAAATATTTTCTTGGTGTTACATTCATTTAGAGTAGAAAATATTTCTCTGTCCTTAGCGATATGATAATATTCTCTAGAATCAATAACCCACTCATTAGAAGAAGAAGTAGAAGTTATATTGAAGGATAAACTAGAAGCAGAAAGTGCATGTCCATGAGAATAAGAAGAAGAAGAAGAATCATAATCAATATTGATGTTGTGCTTATTTATCACTGCTTCTAAAGCTCCCATCTTCTTGAAACATTTGGACTCATCATGACCATGTTTATCACAAAAGTTGCAATGTCTGTCAATCTTCTTATTTTTATATTTTGCTCCTTTGTCTCCATTAGGAGAGAAAGTTGTCTGAGTGGGTTTGGGACCCTTATATTGCTTGTTGTTATGGTGAGGATGTTGCTTCTTAGTATTCTTGGATTTATATTTTTGATGGACAACTAAGGCTTTGTTGGAGGTACCTACAGTGTTGATCACTCCAAGTTGTACAAGCTTATCTTTCTCTCTAATCAAAGAATCACAAAAGTTGTCAAGACTGGGTTTTTTATAAGCTTCCCCTAGAGTCTCTTGCATGGCATAAAAGGTAGATACAAACACAGAATATGCACTACCTAGCTTAGAAAGTATAAGATAGATGCAACGATCTTCTTATATATTTATCTTACATTCTTCACATAAAAGTCTGAGTGTTTTAAACTTAGATAGATAGTCTTCAATGCAAGAAAAATCATTTGGACTTAAAGTCGTTACTTTTTTTTCTATATGTTGTGCTCGAATAATATTGTGTTTACAAAACACAGATTCAATCATGTCCCAAGCGTCTTTGGTTTGATCAATTGATTGAAGGTGGAACCTTAAATTAGGAGAGATGGACATTCTGATTAATCCACATGCTTCATCATTCCTATTATCACATTTGGCTTTCTTATCAGCATCAGTGGGTGCTATTTCCTTTCCCAGGGTAATCTGGTACAAGCCTTTACTTCTTAATAAATCCTCTATATGGGATTTCCGTTCGAAGTAGTTGGTGTTGGTAAGTAAGAGATTAGTTGTAGAATCCATATTAAATATGAAGATAATATGGATTTAAAAACTAAAACTGATGATCTGGATGGAAATATCTCGAAAATTTATGTGGTTTTAAGAAAAATGGCACTGAAAAAGGACTTTAGATGTGAGTGTTATGCCCTTTTTTAAAAAATGCATAAATGGTAACCAAAGGACCACGTGGTAGTGTAAGTTGATTTATGAAGTGACCCACTTTTATAACGAGAAGTGGGGACCACTTTTACAAATAAAAGTTGCATGAAAAATAAATAACTCTAAAATAAAATATTAAAGCTACTTATAGTGATTCATTTTTATACTTGAAGTGAAATACACTTTACAATTTTAGCATGAAATTTTTCAAAAAAAGTAACAAAAGAGAGACTTGAACTCAAGACCTCTTACTTAATAAGGAAAATTTTAACCAAATGGTCTAGCAAAACATATTGTAATTTTCAGAAGGAGGATCGGGGTTGTTGTTTTTGTTGTTGTTGGAGAGCGTGCTCAAAAACTTCTTTTCACACAAGAAAACAATTTTTCTTCTCGATGACAACAAGGGTTAGATCTCGGTTAGCTTACCCGAAAGATGCACCTTTTCCTATATGTTTGTGATTTGTTGAGATCTCACAGGGTGCGGGGAAAAGAGAATACGCATATCTAAAATAGTAGAAACCCAGAAATAAATAAGACAAAACCGAAATAAAACCAAAATACTTCACTGCAAAAAAAATTTAAAATGTGTATTCAAACTTTATACCTCCAGATCTCACTGTAATGGTCATATCTTGGGAAAACGGAAACATTTTCGAGTGAAACGAAAAGTGTTCCTGAATGAAACGAGTGCTACGAACGCAATGTAACAATCCTCTTAGCCCATAAATGTACGAAAATGACAAAAAATGGAGATGAGTCAACTCGTCTTCACGATCTCAATCTACAATAGGAGCGGGTCTTCAAACAAGCTCTGATACCATGTTCGAAAACACAGGTATTCCAGCAAAGGATGAAAACCTTAAGTAACCATTCACATAACTAGATAACAAATCAACACACCAATGTTTTCATGTGGTAAAACCCCTACGGGGAAACATCCACGATCCCAACCAACGTGGCCACTTGGAGAAGTTTATTAATGCAAAGAAAAAGATTACAAAGAGATTTTACAAGAGATTTTCTCACAATCGATCATCGAAAAATGACCCTCCAAGCTCTTTAAATAGAGATCATGGAACAATTGGATGTTAAGTCATGGATCAATGGTTGTTAATATCGAGGAGAGTATGAACCATCGGATCACTCTATGTCGCGAACATATCGTGACCATCGGATTTCCTAAATACAAATGCAAACTAATGCATACTAAAGAAACACACTAGGAAACACATTTTTACCTAACGACACATTAGACCAAGTAGATCTTAAATAACTCCTAAGTGTCTAAATATCCTAACAAGTACTTCCTGGAGAAAACACAAGATTAAGTACCTGGTCTTCTCATTGTGTCCTTCCATATCTCTGTCAAATAAGCTCGTCCTTCAGTGCAGTCTTCAAATTTTATTGAATCATAATTGGAGTTTCCAGGTGTATGATTTATTATCTCTTTGTGTCTAACCATTGCTCACCATTAGTAGTCAAATCTGAACTTTGTTGTTTATAACAGGGAGATTTCACCTTTTCTCCCTAGCAACAGTGCCAAAAATGTTATCACTCTATAATTTATTTTGGTTGTATCAAAGAAACTCAGAGGTAACCACAAACCAAATTGCAGGATGGAATCTATCCCTTCCAACCTAGAGAGGGATCTCTCACAGATTTTCAATGAAATCAAAGGCTAGGTCTTTCGTAGAAGAGAAAATTTATGAAGTGTTTGGCCAAAGAAAAAGGAAATCCATTGGGCACAGATTCTGAGATGTTGGAAAGGAATATTTGAAAACTTAAAAATGATTTTGTCAAGAATGATCCCATTCACAAAAACCTCGCTCAGTTTCTTCATAGGTGTCATGGTTTGGAATATTCGAATGGATCTTTACAGTCTATTTTTCAGATTTAAACATTTAATGATTTCCTATTTTAGCCATTATCTTTGGGCATGGATCCTGAGAATCTGGAAAGTAATTTTCAAAAAAAGAAAGAGGATTTTTTCAAGAACGATCCCATTCACAAAAACCTCTCACGGTTTCTTCACATGTGTGATGGAGGAGCATCGTAAGTAGCCAGCCAAGAAAGAAACGTAAAAGGTGGAAGATAGTTGGAAAAACACCAGCGCACATTTTTGAAATGTTTTGAAAAAACATTAATGAGCAGATATTAATGTAGTAGTTAAAGGAAGTGTACTTGCATGTTGTAAATAGATCTTGAGCACTTCTCTCATCTATAGAATGTAAAGGCATTTATACGTAATTAATGAAAGTAGGTAGATTTGAATTCATAGATTAGACAGTTTAGAGAGTAGGAGGGAAAATAGATATAGACACCCTCACCCTTGTATCATTGTATTATTATTATTATCATCATTGAGAGCTGAAGCAGAGAGCTGTAGAGAAGAACCCATGTACAGAAGCACTTGAGTTAATATATGAAGCTTTGACTCAATTTTCATGGTGTTGTGATGCTTACTATTTACATTTGTTGAATGGTATGTCTACAATTGTTTTATTCTCTCTGTTTATGCATTTGTTTCAATGTTGTGTTGAATGTGTGATTTTAGGTTAAGTATATGAAGTCTGAGAGAGGAGAATAATGAGTTTCAATTTTTTCTCTTCAGAAGAATTCCTACAAGGAGTGCAGTGAACGTCCACAAGGTGTGCACTGACGAAGGTCTAAGTTTTAGCTCAGAAATCTCAGGAGAGATACCGTTGTTCTCATATCAGTGAAGTGTAGGTGAAGCACAGAGCCGTGCAAGGTGTGCACGGGCCAGTTGAAGCCTTGGATTTTATAGATCCAGAAGGAAGGTGGAAGGACTATTGTTGCAAAGAGTGCACAGAGTCAAGGACTCAAATAACTAGAGGTTATTTGAAAGATTGTCGCAAGGAGTATGAGCAGGATCTCTCTTGGAGACCTGATTTTGCAAGTGAAAGCTCAGGAGGGATAGTACCTTTGAAGTGTTCAAAGGGAAACGAAAGCTGAAAGCATCTCATAAAAGACAAGTTCAGGAGGGAGAACACCGATTTGTCTCACAGAAGTCATTGAGGAGTGAATCAGGCAGTCATGATTCTCTAAGGAGAACTCGCGAATTCACGAGGACCGTAGAATCTAGTGAAGTTGCAAGGTGGTTAGAAGTTGGGTGAACCCATCACTTTGGTTTCAAGAATCAATGTGGACCATTGATCGTGATCTTTCTAAGCTGTCAAATCATTTTGGGAATTTGGGACCCGTAAGTTGGGAGTGCAGGTCAAAACCCTTGGTCACTCAAATTATTGGTTCACGAAAAGGATAATCAAGTGTGAAATTTCAGTATTTCGAGGTTCGGCACACCAGGAATCCCGACGACAAGGAGCAGGACATAGTGGAGTGAAAATCCCGAAGTCGCGAAACTTGACAGGACTTTGGCATGGAATTTTGGCATTTTGGCACTTTGGGTGTCAGGAAGTAGAAGAGGCGGCGAACTTTGAAATCGAGAGTTTCAAACTCCCGGTTCATGAAAAGCTGAAAGATCCAGAGTCGTCGGATCGTGGAGGATCTCAGCCATAGATCACGTTGGAGGCGAGCTTTCGGGAATTCGAAGATCGGAGTTTCGGGAGGTGAGGAACCTTTCTGCTATGGATCTCGCAAGTCGTGAAATCCCAAAGAGTGAAAGGAAAAATTCCTAAAACATTGAAGGATAACAATCGTGGTCCCAATCAGGTTTTGGGGTTTCGGGAGTCAAGAGACAGAGTTGCATGTCAACGCAACTCCTAAAATCGTGAAAAGGAAAAAACTGAAAGGTGGGTCCTAAGCATTAATCGAAGGATATGTGCGACGAGAGTCAAGGGAGTGGTCAAGCTTCGGGGAAATTCTTGAAAGACCTTCGACTTGCCAAAAAGGGGTAATTTTGGAAACCGAAAAATCATAAGGGAAGAGGAAAGAGTGTTGGTCGATCACTCAAGTTTTGAAAAGCCAAATTAAGTGGCAACAAGTGGCGTGTGTTTGGTGCATTGAAGGATTCAACCCTCGTTGACATTTCAGGTTTCGAAGTTTGAAGAGACAAGGGGCTCGACAACAGGATTCACGAAATTATGAAATCCGAAATCCCGAAAGGGAAAATCCCTGATCACATTTGTTGGTTGGTTGTGGAGTTACCGCCAGTGTTTGATCACGTAGGCATAACTCAAAAGGACCTGTGGAATACACCTTGTGTGTGTGGTATTCCCTATGGGGAAACCAAAGAGTCGATCAAACTCAGGGGAAGATTTAGAACGATCCTACGCGGACCATGGCCCGAGGGTCGGGGGTCTACGGCATTGTGGTATCAGAGTCCAAAACAAGTTCTTTGCTTTCTATAGTAGAGAGAACAGGGGAACATTTTACAGCCATGCCATCGAGAAGAAGAGACAAGCTAATGCCAATGCTTGAACTAGCAAGAGAAAGAGAAATGCATGAGTTACGTGCCAGGATTGATGCCATGGAGACAGCACATAGGCGCATAGTCGACGTTGGGGATATCAAAGAGGATGAAAGTGAAAATGAATCTGTAAATGGAGGAGAAGAAGAGATCACAGTCGAAGATGTTGCAGATGAATGGCTATTCAGGGCTGTTGCTAGGATAGGTGCCAAAGAAAAAATGGAGATTCCAATGTATGAGGGAAACTTAGATGTTGAAGAGCTTCTAGACTGGATTAGAGCTCTGGATAAATACTTCGACTATGAGGATGTCGAGGAAGACAAGAAGGTCAAACATGTCGTTACTAGACTTAAAGGGCATGCATCACTATGGTGGGATGAACTGCAGGCTGACAGACGCTGCAACGGCAAGCAGAAAATCAAAAGATGGGATAGAATGGTTGCAAAGATGAAAGCCAAATTTATACCCAAGGATTATCAAATCACTCTGTTTCAAAGGATGCATAATTTCAGATAGAAGTTGATGTCAATGAAAGAATACACTGAATATTTCTACAAGATAAACCTCAGAGCAGGTCATCAGGAAAGCAATGATGAAAAAGTTACCAGGTACATGAATGGTCTGCGATATGACATTCAAGATGAGATGAGCATGATGACTATTCGAAATGTTGAAGATGCTTATCAGATGTCTCTAAAAGCTGAAGAGAAGCTGAGCCGAAAACAAGGTCAAAGAAGCCGAGGTAGAATTCAATCCAGAGGCAAAACAATTGCCCAAGAAAAAACTCATAAATCGAAAGAAGAGGGAAAGAAACCTCAAACTCAACATGAGAGAGGAGGAAGCTCGCAGAGAGGGCAGTATGCTGATGGAAATAATCTTCCTTGAGATAGAGGAAGAGGAAGAGGCAGAGGCGGTGAAGTAAAATGCTTTGTCTATGGAAAGATCGGACATAAATCCTATGAGTATCTAGATAGGAAGAAAGATGGCGGTGAAACTCACATTGTCGAAGCTCAAGGATGGAATGTTGAGGCAGAAGACGCTGAGGGTGGAAGATCTTTGATGATGAGGAAAGTTCTCTTGAAGCCAGAGAAGGAGGCAGAGAACCCAGCCCAAAGAAACAGTCTATTTCGGACTGCTTGCAAAACCAAAGACAGGGTATGCAAGGTCATAGTGGACAGTAGTAGCACAGATAATATTGTATCTGCAGAGATGGTAGAAAAGCTGGAGCTGGAGACTGTTGTACATCCAAGCCCATACAGATTTTTATGGCTACAAAAATGACATTAGTTAAATGTCATTAAACAATGTTTAGTTGAATTTAAAATAGGAGGATAAAAGGATGAAATATTAGGTGATTTCATTCCCATGGATATTTGTCATCTATTGTTGAGTAGACCATGGCAATATGACAGAAATATAGTTCATGATGGGAGAAAGAACATGTATACCCTGGAGAAAAATGGTAGGATTCACATTTTGTTGCCAATTAAGGATAAAGAGGTGAAAACAGAGATCAACAACACTGTACTTCTCATGAGTGGGAAGGAACTTCTTAATGAGGTTAAGAAGAAGGAAGACACACAATTTATTGTGGTCAGGAAGCCCAAAAATGTTTTGACCAGTACGAGGATAGATGATTTACCAGAAGAAATACAGGAGTTTCTGGAAGAGTTTGTTGATATAGTAGTGGATGAACTACCTTGTTCGTTGCCACCTATGAGGAGTATAAGTCATCATATCGATATTATACCTAGAGGCATTTTTCCAAACAAAGCAGCATATTGGTTGACACCGCAGGAAAATGAAGAAGTTAAGAGACAGGCCCAGGACTTAATGGACAAAGGATTGATTCGAGAAAGCTTGAGTCCATGTGTTGTTCTGATAGTGCTCATCCCAAAGAAAGATGGAGGCTGGAGAATGTGTACCGACTCAAGGGAAATCAATAATATTACCATCAGATACAGATTTCCATTACCAAGGATGGACGACTTGATGGATTTCTTGAGTGGAGAAAAGTTTTTTTCAAAGATTGATTTGAAAAGCGGGTATCATCAAATTTGAATGAGACAAGGTGATGAATGCAAGACAACATTCAAGATGAATGAGGGGTTGTATGAATGGATTGTCATGCCATTTGGTTTAACGAATGCACCCAATACTTTCATGAGATTGATGAACGAAGTCCTGAAGGATTTCATTGGGAAATTCGTCATCGTATATCTTGATGATATATTAATCTTTAGCAAAACAGGAGAAGAACAATTGAAGCATTTAGATGTAGTAATGAGAAGATTATAGCAAGAGAAATTGCTGATAAATGTGAAGAAATTGTCATTTATGAGGACAGAACTCATTTATTTGGGTTTTGTTATCTCTGCAAATGAGTTGAAGATCGATCCAGAAAAGGTAGATGTAATTAAGAATTGGCCATCGCCAAAGAGTGTGTTTGAAGTTCGAAGCTTCCATGGTTTGGCAAGTTTCTACAGGGAATTCATTCAAAATTTTAGTGGAATTAGCGCACCAATGATGGATACGGTGAAGAAAAGACACAAATATTTTCACTGGACAGAGGAAGTAGAGAAGAGTTTCAACCTACTGAAGAA
>SNQJ01S0045043.1:99714-123098 GCA_010110895.2 Picea sitchensis
TATTACATATTTGTTTTTAAAATATGGAATTAGTATTAACAACCTTACCATTATCGACAAAACTGTGAAAATTTGAGGTTTCTATTTTTTGTTGTGGTTAAGGTTGACCTATATTATAACAATATATAACATTGTGTGATGATATTATGATCACGAAAAGTAGATAACACACAACACAGTGTTAGGGTTTTATTGAAGGGTAATTTTTTATTATGAAAACTTCATTATTGAATGGTTAATTTCTTATAAAAAATTCATTGTTGAAAGGCACAATTTTAAACAAAACGTTCCTTGATAAAGAATATAGAAACCCAAAAAATTAAAAATAATTTCTTGAGAGGTTAAGAACATGTGTTTCCTCCTTGGAGGTCACAATTCAAATCCAGATGGGTGTAGGAATTGTATAACTCTGTAGACTTTAGCAGTCAAATCGTTTCATGGAGGGGGTCCCTTGTCCCACAAACAAGGGGGTCTCATACACCAATTTGGTTTTTAGCTTGGTCGTGACCTTAAATTTAGATTATATTATATTAGAAAAATGAATACAAATTCCAACCCTCCTTCCCACTTCCATCATTAATCACAAACCCATTAAACTAAATGGATATATAATAATAATAATAATCTAATTTTTAAGGTCACAGGTAAGCTAGGCATAAAATTGGTGTATGATACACGCTTTTTTGTGGGGCAATAGACCCCTTCTACACAATGATTTAACTTCTTTATTCTATGGAAATGTACATACCCTACTCCCCTATGGATTTGAACCTATGACCTTTTAGAAGGAAACACATGTTCTTAACCATTATGCATATATTCATTATGATATAGTTTTCAATGCATTTCTGTATTGCTAAAGGTGGTTATGATTCATTTCTCATGGGTGGCGACAAAAAACACATGTAGATGGTAATAAATGTGGACTTAGCTTTGCGATGACATGTTCAACACTTCAAAAGTAAAATTAAATTGAAATTTGTTTTAAAATCTTGACTTTTGATAAAATGACAAAAGGAAGGAATGCATCAATTTCATTAGCAAACTCAAAATCATAAAAAAATAATAATATGTGTGTGTGTGTGTGTGTGTGTGTGTGTGTTTGAGAGGTGAGAGTAGATCCAATGCAGATTTGTAGATAGTAGTTAGTGATGATTGTCCTCATTGTTAGTGGAAAACTAAGTTATGATAGTTTTTCCATCTTAAAACAAATAAAATCCAATGCATGTGAACATATGTACTCATGGTAGAGATCCAATACTCATATAATCCATGTAATAAAACAACGAATTGAATGATGTATACATAATTGAGCTGAATTTTTTAATTATGAAAATATGTGTTTTGTTCTTATGTAAAGGGTTCTCCTTTCTAGATTCATGTTAGAAGGTTATGGTTTTGAGTAGGTTATGGTTTTGAGTTGAACCAAATTGTTTGAATTGCGAGTCAAGGAGAGGTTGTTTGGTCAGTGGAAGGAGAGTTTCGTGTTTGTTTTATTGGGACTTGATCTTTTTAATGACATGTTTTATTTTTATAAGTCAAATGATTTTTACAAGAAGAATATTGATTATAGAAAGAGTTGAGAGTAGGCTTGGAATTTCAAATTTACCTTACCTATCAAGTGAAAATTTGATGAAGACCATTTGCTAGGTAAGGTAAATTTACTTTTATGTTTTGTCCATCAATTGCCACCAAGAATCTCGAGGAAAATCCCTTGGAAATTGATGACAACATTATTTTGCTTGTCGGTCCAGATTTCTCATTTGTGTATCTTGAAAATTGTGCCACCAATTTGGACTTGATGCATAATTGCATTTAATTTTATTAGCTCCTTGAAGCTAAGGTAAATTTGAAATTACGTATAAATGCCTTTACATTCTACAGATGAGAGCAGTGCCCAAGATCTATTTACAACATGCAAGTGCGCTTCCTGTAACTACTACATTAATATCTGCTCATTAATTTTTTTCAAAACATTTCAAAAACGTGTGCTGGTGTTTTTCCAGCTATCTTCCGCCTTTTACGTTGCTTGCTTGGCTGGCTGCTTATGATGCTCCTGCATCATACTCCCTCGCTTGAAAATTTTCATGAACTCCTGTTCATGAGCTCTTGCACGGTCTGTCCATGATTTTGAATTTCTGCTTCATCCTCCCAACTAGCATATTCAACTGGATGTCCCTTCCATTTGACCAAGTATTCAAAATACTCTTTTCTCCTTGTCTTTTTGCTAACCCTCTTGTCAATTATGCTTTCCATCTGTGGATTTTTCAGCTACAGGAATTTGTTTTGTTCATTGAATCTCTTTCTATTCCTTCTCTGCTCCTGCTTCTTCAGATTTGTAAGCGTACAAATCTGCAACATTGAATATCGGTGAGATTCCGATCCCATCGGGTAATTCAGTCTCATATGCGTTTGCCCCAAATTTCCTTATGACCTTGCACGGTCCAATCTTTTTCATCTTCATTTTGTTATATGTTCCCCTTGGGAACCTTTCCTTCCTTAGATGCACAAGAATCAAATCACCAACTTCAAATTGAAGTTCTTACCTGTGTTGATCTGATCTTCGCTTGTATTCTTGACTTGAACTGTGCAATCGTTCCTTGATTTGGCTACGAAGTTCCTTCATTTCTTCTACAAAGTCCTCTGCACTAGAAATCCTGAATTGATTTCGTTCTGAATCTTTCAATTCAGAAACTCCTCTTGGATGCATTCCATATACAATCTAGAATGGACTCTGCCCTGTGCTTTTGTTAAGCGAATCATTATAAGAAAATTTCACCTGTGGCAGAATGTGATCCCACTGACTATGGTGTTAAGTCACTAAGCCTCTTACCAAATCTCCCAAGATTCTATTCACGACTTCTGTCTACCCATCCGTTTGAGGATGATATGCTGAGCTAAAAGACAAACTTGTCCCCAACGTTTTCCACAAGGTCCTCTAGAAATGTCCTATGAACTTGGTATCTCGATCAGACGCGATACTCCTTGGCAAGCCGTGAAGTCTGATGACTTCCTTGAAAAACAGGTTCGCAATATGAGTTGCGTCACTAGTTTTCTAGCATGGTATGAAATGTGCCATTTTTGAGAATCTGTCGACTACCACAAAGATTGAATCACATCCTCTTTGTGTCCTTGGCAGTCCCAATATGAAATCCATGCTCACTGCATCCCACGACCTTTCTGGTATGGGTAATGGTTGATATAACCCTGTGTTCTACCTTTTCCCTTTTATGTGCTGACAAATCCTGCATCTATCCACAAATTTCTTAACATATGTCCTCATCCCTGGCCAAAAATATGAGCCATTCAACTTTGAGAACCTCTTATCATGACTGAAGTGTCCGGCCAATCCTCCACTGTGTTTTTCCTTCAGTAGGTTCTCCCTCATGGAGCATTTTGGAATACATAGCTGATTTCCCCGGAATAATAACCCATCTTGGATCATATACTTGGTCCATTAGCTTCTGTCCCTGAGAACTGGATTCTCAGATGCCTCATATGCCTCCTTAAAATCTGGGTCATCCCTGTACATTTCTTTGAGGTTATCAAAACCCAAAGTCTTGACTTTGAATTCCTGCATAAGCAAACATTTCTTGCTCAAAGCATCAACAACTTTGTTTGCAGTTCCATAAATATGTTTAATCACAAAAGTAAAATTTTGCATGTATTCAACCCGTTTAACATGTTTTTGGTTCAACTTCTCCCGTCGAGTCACAAATTGTAAAGCATGATTATCACTGTACAAAACAAACTCTTTAGGAATCAAATAATGTCTCCACTTCTTCAGGGCTTGTATGACGACATAGAATTCTTTGTCATATGTGGAGTACTTAATCTTCGCTTCATTCAGTTTTTCGCTGAAGTATGCGATCGACCTATTGTCTTGGCTCAAGACCGCTCCAATTGCAAATCCACTCGCATTGCACCTGACCTGGAATGTCTTGGTAAGATCTGGCAAAACCAGAATTGGTTGCTCAGTGATCTTCTTCTTCAGCAGGTTGAAACTCTTCTCTACTTCCTCTGTCCAGTGAAAATATTTGTGTCTTTTCTTCATCGTATCCATCATTGGTGCGCTAATTCCACTAAAATTTTGAATGAATTTCCTGTAGAAACTTGCCAAACCATGGAAGCTTCGAACTTCAAACACACTCTTTGGCGATGGCCAATTCTTAATTACATCTACCTTTTCTGGATCCATCTTCAACTCATTTGCAGAGATAACAAAACCCAAATAAATGAGTTCTGTCCTCATAAATGACGATTTCTTCATATTTATCAGCAATTTCTCTTGCTATAATCTTCTCATTACTGCATCTAAATGCTTCAATTGTTCTGCTCCTATTTTGCTAAAGATTAATATATCATCAAGATATACGATGACGAATTTCCCAATGAAATCCTTCAGGACTTCGTTCATCAATCTCATGAAAGTACTGGGTGCATTCGTTAAACCAAATGGCACGACAAACCATTCATACAACCCCTCATTCATCTTGAATGTTGTCTTCCATTCATCACCTTCTCTCATTCAAATTTGATAATACCCGCTTTTCAAATCAATCTTTGAAAAAAACTCTGCTCCACTCAAGAAATCCATCAAGTCGTCCATCCTTGGTAATGGAAATCTGTATCTGATGGTAATATTATTGATTGCCCTTGAGTTGGTACACATTCTCCAGCCTCCATATTTCTTTGGGCTGAGCACTATCGGAACAACACATGGACTCAAGCTTTCTCGAATCAATCCTTTGTCCATTAAGTCCTGGACCTGTCTCTTAACTTCTTCATTTTCCTGCGGTGTTAACCGATATGCTTCTTTGTTTGGCAAAATGCCTCTAGGTATAATATCGATATGATGACTTATACTCCTGATAGGTGGCAACGAACAAGGTAGTTCATCCACTACTATATCAACAAACTCTTCCAACAACTCCTGTATTTCTTCTGGTAAATCATCTATCCTTGTACTGGTCAAAACAATTTTGGGCTTCCTGACCACAATAAATTGTGTGTCTTCCTTCTTCTTAACCTCATTAAGAAGTTCCTTCCCACTCATGAGAAGTACAGTGTTGCTGATCTCTGTTTTCACCTCTTTATCCTTAATTGGCAACAACATGTGATTCCTACCATTTTTCTCCAGGGTATACGTGTTCTTTCTCCCATCATGAACTATATTTCTGTCATATTTCCATGTTCTACTCAACAATAGATGAAAAACATCCATGGGAATGAAATCACCTAATATTTCATCCTTTTATCCTCCTATTTTAAATTCAACTAAACATTGTTTAATGACATTTAACTAATGTCGTTTTTGTAGCCACAAAAATCTGTATGGGCTTGGATGTACAACAGTCTCCAGCTCCAAATTTTCTACCATCTCTGTAGATACAAGATTATCTATGTTACTACTGTCCACTATGACCTTGCATACCCTGTCTTTGGTTTTGCAAGCAGTCTGAAACAAACTGTTTCCTTGGGCTGGGTTCTCTGGCTTCAAGAGAACTTTCCTCATCATCAAAGATATTCTGCCCTCATCGTCTTCTGCCTCAACATTCCATCCTTGAGCTTTGACAATGTGAGTTTCACCACCATATTTCTTCCTATCTGGATACTCATAGGATTTATGTCCGATCTTTCCATAGACAAAGAATTTTACTTCACCACCTCTACCTCTTCCTCTTCCTCTAGCTCAAGGAAAATTATTTCCATCAGCATACTGCCCTCTCTGTGAGCTTCCTCCTCTCTCATGTTGACTTTGAGGTTTCTTTCCCTCTTCTTTTGATTTATGAGTTTTGTCTTGGGCAATTTTTTTGCCTCTGGCTTGAATTCTACCTCGGCTTCTTTGACCTTGTTTTCGGCTCAGCTTCTCTTCAGATTTTAGAGCCATCTGATAAGCATCTTCAACATTTCAAATAGTCATCATGCTCATCTCATCTTGAATGTCATATCGCAGACCATTCATGTACCTGGAAACTTTTTCATCATTGCTTTCCTGATGGCCTGCTCTGAGGTTTATCTTGTAGAACTCTTCAGTGTATTATTTCATTGACATCAACTTCTATCTGAAATTCTGCATCCTCTGAAACAGAGTGATTTGATAATCCTTGGGTATAAATTTGGCTTTCATCTTTGCAACCATTCTATCCCATCTTTTGATTTTCTGCTTGCCCTTGCAGCGTCTATCAGCCTGTAGTTCATCCCACCATAGTGATGCATGCCCTTTAAGTCTAGTAACGCCATGTTTGACCTTCTTGTCTTCCTCGACATCCTCATAGTCGAAGTATTTATCCAGAGCTCTAATCCAGTCTAGAAGCTCTTCAATATCTAAGTTTCCCTCATACATTGGAATCTCCATTTTTGCTCTGGCACCTATCCTAGCAATAGCCCTGAATAGGCGTTCATCTGCAACATCTTCGACTGTGATCTCTTCTTATCCTCCATTTACAGATTCATTTTCACTTTCATCCTCTTTGATATCCCCAACGTCGACTGTGCGCCTATGTGCTGTCTCCATGGCATGAATCCTGGCACGTAACTCATGCATTTCTCTTTCTCTTGCTGGTTCAACCATTGGCATTGGCCTATCTCTTCTTCTCGACGGCATGGCTGTAAAATGTTCCCCTGTTCTCTCTACTATAGAAAGCAAAGAACTTGTTTTGGACTCTGATACCACAATGTCGCAGACCCCCGACCCTCGGGCCATGGTCCGCGTAGTATCGTTCTAAATCTTCCCCTGAGTTTGATTGACTCTTTGGTTTCCCCATAGGGAATACCACACACACAAGGTGTATTCCACAGGTCATTTTGAGTTATGCCTACGTGATCAAACACTGGCGGTAACTCCACAACCAACCAACAAATGTGATCAGGGCTTTTCCCTTTCGGGATTTAGGATTTCACAATTTCGTGAATCCTGTTGTCGAGCCCCTTGCCTCTTCAACCTTCGAAACCTGAAATGTCAACGAGGTTTGAATCCTTCAATGCGCCGAACACATGCCACTTAATTTGGATTTTCGAAACTTGAGTGATCGACCAACACTCTTTTCTCTTCCCTTATGATTTTCCGGTTTCCAAAATTACCCCTTTTTGGTGAGTCGAAGGTCTTTCGAGAATTTCCCCGATGCTTGACCACTCCCTTGACTCCTGTCACACATATCCTCCAATTAATGCTTAGGACCCACCTTTCAGCTTTTTCCTTTTCACGATTTTAGGAGTTGCGTTGACATGCAACTCTGTCTCTTGATTCCCGAAACCCCAAAACCTGATTGGGACCACGACTGTTATCCTTCAATGTTTTGGGAATTTTTCCTTTCACTCTTTGGGATTTCACGACTTGCGAGATCCATAGTAGAAAGGTTCCTCACCTCCCAAAACTCCGATCTCTGAATTCTTGAAAGCTCGCCTCCAACATGATCTATGGCTGAGATCCTCCATGATTCGACGACTCTGGATCTTTCATCTTTTCATGAACTGGGAGTTTGAAACTCTCGATTTCAAAGTTCGCCGCCTCTTCTACTTCCTGACACCCAAAGTGCCAAAATGCCAAAATTCCATGCCAAAGTCCTGTCACGTTTCGCGACTTTGGGATTTTCACTCCACTATGTCCCGCTCCTTGTCGTCGGGATTCTTGGTGTGCCGAACCTCGAAATACTGAAATTCCTCACTTGATTATCCTTTTCGTGAACCAAGAATTTGAGTGACCAAGGGTTTTGACCTGCCCTCCCAACTTACGGGTCCCAAATTCCCGAAATGATTTGATAGCTTAGACAGATCACGATCAATGGTCCACATTGATTCTTGAAACCAAAGTGATGGGTTCACCCAACGTCTAACCAGCTTGCAGCTTCACTAGATTCTACGGTCCTCGTGAATTCGCGAGTTCTCCTTAGAGAATCATGACTGCCTGATTCACTCCTCAATGACTTCTGTGAGACAAATCGGTGTTCTCCCTCCTGAACTTGTCTTTTATGAGATGCTTTCAGCTTTCGTTTCCCTTTGAACACTTCAAAGGTACTATCCCTCCTGAGCTTTCACTTGCAAAATCAGGTCTCCAAGAGAGATCCTGCTCATACTCCTTGCGACAATCTTTCAAATAACCTCTAGTTATTTGAGTCCTTGACTCTGTGCACTCTTTGCAACAATAGTCCTTCCACCTTCCTTCTGGATCTATAAAATCCAAGGCTTCAACTAGCCCGTGCACACCTTTCACGGCTCTGTGCTTCACCTACACTTCACTGATATGAGAACAATGGTATCTCTCCTGAGATTTCTGAGCTAAAACTCAGACCTTCGTCAACGCACACCTTGTGGACATTCACTGCACTCCTTGCAGGAATTCTTAGGAAGAGAAAAAATTGAAACTCATTATTCTCCTCTCTCAGACTTCATATACTTAACCTGAAATCACACATTCAACACAACATTGAAACAAATGCATAAACAGAGAGAATAAAACAATTGTAGACATACCATTCAACAAATGTAAATAGTAAGCATCACAACACCATGAAAATTGAGTCAAAGATTCATATATTAACTCAAGTGCTTCTGTACATGGGTTCTCCTCTACAACTCTCTACTTCAGCTCTCAATGATGATAATAATAATAATACAATGATACAAGGGTGAGGGTGTCTATATCTGTTTTCCCTCCTACTCTCTAAATTGTCTAATCTATGAATTCAAATCTACCTACTTTCATTAATTACGTATAAATGCCTTTACATTCTATAGATGAGAGCAGTGCTCAAGATCTATTTACAACATGCAAGTACACTTCCTTTAACTACTACATTAATATCTGCTCATTATTTTTTTTCAAAACATTTCAAAAATGTGCGCTGGTGTTTTTCCAACTGTCTTCCACCTTTTACGTTGCTTTCTTGGCTGGCTACTTACGATGATCCTCCATCACACATGTGAAGAAACCGTGAGAGGTTTTTTTGAATGGGATCGTTCTTGAAAAAATCCTCTTTCATTTTTTGAAAATTACTTTCCAAATTCTTGAGATCCATGCCCAAAGATAATGGCTAAAATAGGAAATCATTAAATGTTTAAATATGAAAAATAGACTGTAAAGATCCATTCGAATATTCCAAACCATGACACCTATGAATAAACTGAGCGAGGTTTTTGTGAATGGGATCATTCTTGACAAACTCATTTTTAAGTTTTCAAATATTCCTTTCCAACATCTCAGAATCTATGCCCAATGGATTTCCTTTTTCTTTGTCCAAACACTTCATAAATTTTCTCTTCTACGAAAGACCTAGCCTTTGATTTCATTGAAAATCTGTGAGAGAGCCCTCTCTAGGTTGGAAGGGATAGATTCCATCCTGCAATTTGGTTTGTGGTTACCTCTGAGTTTCTTTGATACAACCAAAATAAATTATAGAGTGATAACATTTTTGGCACTGTTGCTAGGGAGCGAAGGTGAAATCTCCCTGTGTTAAACAACAAAGTTCAGATTTGACTACTGATGGTGAACAATAGTCTGACACAAAGAGATAATAAATCATACACCTGGAAACTCCAATTATGATTCAATAAAATTTGAAGACTACACCGAAGGATGAGCTTATTTGACAGAGATATGGAAGGACACAATGAGAAGACCGGGTACTTAATCTTGTGTTTTCTCCAGGAAGTACTTGTTAGGATATTTAGACACTTAGGAGTTATTTAAGATCTACTTGGTCTAATGTGTCGTTAGGTAAAAATGTGTTTCCTAGTGTGTTTCTTTAGTATGCATTAGTTTGCATTTGTATTTAGGAAATCCGATGGTCACGATATGTTCGCGACATAGAGTGATCCGATGGTTCATACTCTCCTCGATCTTAACAACCATTGATCCATGACTTAACATCCAATTGTTCCATGATCTCTATTTAAAGAGCTTGGAGGGTCATTTTTCGATGATCGATTGAGAGAAAATATCTTGTAAAATCTCTTTGTAATCTTTTTCTTTGCATTAATAAACTTCTCCAAGTGGCCATGTTGGTTGGGGCCGTGGATGTTTCCCCGTAGGGGTTTTACCACATGAAAAAATTGGTGTGTTGATCTGTTATTTGGTTATGTGAATGGTTACTGAAGGTTTTCATCCTTTGCTGGAATACCTGTGTTTTCGAACATGGTATCAGAGCTTGTTTGAAGACCCGCTCCTATTGTAGATTGAGATCGTGAAGACGAGTTGACTCATCTCCATTTTCTGTCATTTTCGTACATTTATGGGCTAAGAGGATTGTTACATTGCGTTCGGAGCACTCGTTTCATTCAGGAACACTTTTCGTTTCACTCAAAAATGTTTCCGTTTTCCCAAGATATGACCATTACAGTGAGATCTGGAGGTATAAAGTTTGAATACACATTTCAATTTTTTTTTGCAGTGAAGTATTTTGGTTTTATTTCGGTTTTGTCTTATTTATTTTTGGGTTTCTACTATTTTAGATATGTGTATTCTCTTTTCCCCACACCCTGTGAGATCTCAACAAATCACAAACATATAGGAAAAGGTGCATCTTTCGGGTAAGCTAACCAAGATCTAACCCTTGTTGTCATCGAGAAGCGAAATTGTTTTCTTGTGTGAAAAGAATTTTTTGAGCACGCTCTCCAACAACAAAAACAACAACCCCGATCCTCCTTCTGAAAATTACAATATGTTTTTCTAGACCATTTGGTTAAAATTTGCCTTATTAAGTAAGAGGTCTTGAGTTCAAGTCTCTCTTTTGTTACTTTTTTTGAAAAATTTCATGATAAAATTGCAAAGTGTATTTCACTTCAAGTATAAAAATGAATCACTATAAGTAGCTTTAATATTTTATTTTAGAGTTATTTATTTTGCATGCAACTTTTATTTGTAAAAGTGGTCCCCACTTCTCGTTATAAAAGTGGGTCACTTCATAAAGCAACTAACACTACCACGTGGTCCTTTGGTTACCATTTATGCATTTTTTTAAAAAGGGCATAACACTCACATCTAAAGTCCGTTTTCAGTGCCATTTTTCTTAAAATCACATAAATTTTCGAGATATTTCCATCCAGATCATCAGTTTTAGTTTTTAAATCCATATTATCTGCATATTTAATATGGATTCTACAACTAATCTCTTACTTACCAACACCAACTACTTCGAACGGAAATCCCATATAGAGGATTTATTAAGAAGTAAAGGCTTGTACCAGATTACCCTGGGAAAGGAAATAACACCCACTGATGCTGATAAGAAAGCCAAATGGGATAATAGGAATGACGAAGCATGTGGATTAATTAGAATGTCCATCTCTCCTGATTTAAAGTTCCACCTTCAATCAATTGATCAAACCAAAGACGCTTGGGACAAGATTGAATCTGTGTTTTGTAAACACAATATTATTCGAGCACACCATATAGAAAATCAAGTACCGACTTTAAGTCCAAATGATTTTTCTTGCATTGAAGACTATCTATCTAAGTTTAAAACACTCAGACTTTTATGTGAAGAATGTAAGATAAAGATATAAGAAGATCGTTTCATCTATCTTATACTTTCTAAGCTAGGTAGTGCATATTCTGTGTTTGTATCTACCTTTTATGCCATGCAAGAGGCTCTAGGGAAAGCTTATAAAAAACCCAGTCTTGACAACTTTTGTGATTCTTTGATTAGAGAGAAAGATAAGCTTGTACAACTTGGAGTGATCAACACTACAAGTACCTCCAACAAAGCCTTATTTGTCCATCAAAAATATAAATCCAAGAATACTAAGAAGCAACATCCTCACCACAACAACAAGCAATATAAGGGTCCCAAACCCACTCAGACAACTTTCTCTCCTAATGGAGACAAAGGAGCAAAATATAAAAATAAGAAGATTGACAAACATTGCAACTTTTGTGATAAAGATGGTCATGATGAGTCAAAATGTTTCAAGAAGATGGGAGCTTTAGAAGCAGTGATAAATAAGCACAACATCAATATTGATTTTGCTTCTTCTTCTTCTTCTTATTCTCATGGACATGCACTTTCTGCTTCTAGTTTATCCTTCAATATAACTTCTACTTCTTCTTTTGATGAGTGGGTTATTGATTCTAGAGAATATTATCATATCGCTAAGGACAGAGAAATATTTTCTACTCTAAATGAATGTAACACCAAGAAAATATTTGTTGGTGATGACATATCTCTTAGTGTTGAAGGATCTAGAACAATTCAAGTAGAAAATGGTCACTTCAATGATGTATTATGTGTTCCAGGTCTTTCTTGTAACCTTCTATCAATATATCAAATCATTCATTCAGGTGAAGGTAAACCCATAGAGTTTTCACCTCACAAAGTTGTAATCAAGGATCTAAAATATCCTAAGCATGTTCTTACAACTAGAATTGCTGATGATATTACCAGGTTGTACAAGTTTGACAACTTTGGGTCATCATATTTTTCATCAGTTTTTGTTTCTCATAGCAATGACTTGAGCAAACTTTGGCATGAGCAGTTTGGTCATCTAAACTATCGCTCATTGCAACAACTATGTAAACAACAAATGGTGACTAGTCTTCTTCTTGTTTCATGCAAAGATGGTGTTTTTTCCGGTTGTGTTCTCGACAAACATCATCGGGACAGTTTTGACAAACATGCCTCTTGGCACGCCTCGGGTCCTTTGAAGCTTGTTCACAGTGATTTGTGTGGTCCACTTTCTTCTCCTTATTTTTCTCGGTGCAAGTATTTCTTAACTTTCATTGATGACTTTTCCAGACGTACTTGGGTTTACTTCTTAAAACTTAAGAGAAAAGTTTTTGACAAGTTTTTGGCCTACAAGGCCCTTGTAGAAAAGCATTCTGGACATCAAATTCAAAGGTTAAGAACGTAAAATGGAGGCAAATATGCGAACAATAATTTTACAAGTTACTACACTACACAGGGAATCCAAATGCAACACACTGTTCCATATACACCATAACAAAATGGTGTTGCTGAGAGAAAGAACTGCACATTAAAAGAAATGGCTAATTGTATGATCCAATCTAAGGGATTAAGTCTAAAGTATAGGCGAAAGCCATCAACTGTGCAAATTACATAGTAAATCACACTCCCACAAAGGCTCTTAAAAATATAACACCGGAAGAATATTAGACTAAAATTAAATTAGATGTAAGTCACTTCCATGTATTTGGTAGTATAGCATGGGCTCACATTCCTAATGAGAAAAAGGAAAGCATTGCAAACTAAAAGTGAGAAGTGTATATTTGTTGGTTATTCTAAAGATGTCAAAGGTTATAGAATTCATCAAACACATTGTAATGCAATTATTATTAGAAAAGATGCTAAATTTTATGAAAATCTCTTGGCCTGCGAGCCTAATTCGATGTTTGTTCCTTCTTTGGCCTACAAGCCTAATTCGAAGGTTGTGCCTTCTTCGGCCTGCAATCCATCTTCGACGTTTGTGCCTTCTTCTGTTTTGGGTTCTTCTTCAGATGATGACAGTGAGGATGTAAATCCACCTCCGCCTTCTCACCTTCCTCCAGATGAGTCCTTTGAACCTGAACCAACACCAACTCCACTTCTTCATAGATGGGTCTATTCAATAGGGGAAGTAGCTGGTGATCTTGTCGATGATCCTTCAAATCAACGTCAGCCACGTTCACAGTTGCAGTGAGCCTCTTCTCTTTTGGCTCATGTTTAAAAAACTCATGATCCAAAGACATTTACAGAAGCTTCAAGTCATCCAGATTGGGATACAATAATGAATGAAGAGTATCGTTCTTTAATGGAAAATGATACTTGGGATCTTGTACCTCTTCCAAAAGGAAGAAAAATTGTCAAATGTAAATGGGTCTACAGAACTAACTATGCATCAGATGGAAGTGTTGAAAGACATAAGGCTCGGTTAGTTGACAAAGGATTTTCCCAAGTTGAAGGAATTGAATATAATGAAACCTTTGCCCCTGTATCCAAAATTAATTCTATCCGCCTTGTTCTTTCCCTTTCTACCTCACATAAATGGGAGGTCCATCATATGGATATTAAATCCTCCTTTTTGCACAGAGATTTGGAAGAAGAAATATACACTTATGAGTTATGATGTTATGATATTTAGACACTTAGGAGTTAGTTAAGATCTACTTGGTCTAATGTGTCATTAGGTAAAATTGTGTTTCCTAGTGTGTTTCTTTAGTATGCATTAGTTTGCATTTGTAGTTAGGAAATCCGATGGTCACGATATGTTCCCGACATAGAGTGATTCAACGGTTCATACTCTCCTTGATATTAATGACCATTGATCCATGGCTGAACACCCAATTGGTCCATGATCTCTATTTAAAGAGCATGGAGAGTCATTTTCCAATGATCGATTGTGAGAAACTCTCTTGTAAAATCTCTTTGTAATATTTTTCTCTGCATTAATAAACTGCTCCAAGTGGCCGCATTGGCTGGGGCCATGGATGTTTCCCCATAGGGGTTTTACCACGTGAAAACATCAGTGTGATGATCTTTGATTTGGTTATGTGAGTGGTTACTGAAGGTGTTCGTCCTCTGTTGGAATATCTATGTTGTCGAAGAATATTTTTTTGTTTAATTGATATCTTCTTGTCGTTTACTAAGTTTTTTGAAAGAATATTTATTTACTTGTTGCATTCAAATGAAGACCATGAATCTGCATTTGTATATCCATTTTTAAAAACTGTAGACATACTTTCTTCTTGTACAACTGATATTGAGCAAGACCCTTTTTCTAAATCATATGATGTTCATAATCACCCTTGTGAGAAAAATGAAACCAAAGTTGATTTTGCATCTTCTGTCCTTAATCATGCACCTTCTAATATTCAAGAGATTTACAAGCCCTTAAGGTTTCCTTCCACCCTTCATGAATTTCCTCCAAAACATTACAAATACCTTCCAAGATTTGATGTAGAGCTTGATAAAATTTCTGCTAAAAAACACATGGAGACTTTTGATCATTTTATAGATATTTTTGAGATTGAACATGATGATGTTTTTATGAGAATTTTTTCTCAATCATTACATGGAAAAGCCAAAACATTTTAGACATCTGCAACCAGAGTCAATAAGTTGATGGGATGAATCGAGGGAATCCTTCCTTATATTTTGGGGTGAAAGGAAACAAAGGGATCTGCTCCTTTCAGAGTTTTATGCCATCAGGAAAATGAATCATAAAACCATCTCAAGTTTTAGTAGGAGGTTTTCCAGTCTATATTATAAAATTCCCAAAGAGATCCAACCACTTGATGGTGCTGCCAAGATATACTATGCATCAAATTTCCCTCCAGACCTATCCCTGCTTCTTTTGGAAAGGGAGTCTTCCCACCTTACAGCAAATGTTCGATGATTCCCTAGATGTCGAGGATAATATTAGAGAATGTAGGAAACTATCATACCATGATGATGATGATGAATGGAGGGAAGACATAGTGGACAAGAAATTAGAGCTAGAAAAACAACACAAGCCTGAAGCAGTTGATTTGAATTCCAATCGTTCTCATTGTGAGCAAAATACTGATCATCCCAGGGATGTGTTGGGAAAATGTCATAATTATGTGTTTATTGAATATTATGATCAACAAGTTGTTGTCACAAATATTTTTGTTGATGGTTTTCAAGAAGCCTTCGGTTTACCTCTCTATGATGAGTATGGGGATGATTATGATATTGATCCTATAAATCAACCAACTATAGGTTTTTTATAAGAAAATGATTCCTTTTAGAAAATTAATCACAACTCACAACCCTCATATTATAATTTCACAATTGCAAATGGATAAAGCCATGAACCTATTGGAGGTGATTCTTTTCCCTTGTGTTTTGCTTCATTTGAGTTAGTGAGAAATGATTTTTAGGTCACTAATCGGGCACATAAATTTTAGGGCATGGAAAATCACATAGGGTTTTTGGAGCTAAATGATGATTGCATGTGCCTTTAGAAATGTTTCCAGGATCCTAATGCTGAAAAACAAGTTTGGATGATGAAAGTAAAAACAATGAACCAGTTTATGATGATTACACCTCACAGTCAGAAAATGGTGAATAATAGTACATTGTATTAAACACCTTTGAATGTGAAGTTAGCTGTTAGAATGATGCATTTATTGAAAATATGAATCCAATATTCTTAGGTGGTCAAGAGAAAATTTTAGCTAATTCTCAGGAAGGAATAAACACACAATTAAAAGATTTTCCAATTGATGAATGCCCATAATACACGAGTTTTGTTTTGACATACATCATGAGGAAAGTGATCAGACTATTGCTAATATTTTTGAGAAAGATCTTGAGTTTGAAGATTTAGAAAAAAGATCATCTGTTGTGGAGGAAAAGGTTGACATATTTCCTTATTTTTATGAACAGAAAAAAGTTTCATATGAAGGCTTCCCCTTCCTCTTTGGTGAGAAACAAGGGTAATTCAATCATATTTTTCAAGATCCTTTTCCATTTTTTTGGAGACATTAGAGCGAGAAATTTTGGGGATTTTTTTGAGGTTAGTAAGTGGATATAATTATTCAGAAAATATGAGTTTTGGGGTTGGAGTCAAGTTGTTGTTTGAGCTTCCACCACAAAGACCGTTCATTTTCTTTCTGAGCAAAAGCATGCCAAGAGTTCAAACAGTGGATAAGATACTTACTTGGTTGCACTAGGTATTTGACTTCACTTGATTGAATTTTGTTTTAGCAACCTAGAGTAGGAGTGTGTCTAAATAAGCTCACAGGGTTGAGCATTATTTTAAGAACTTTTTAGTTTAGTTTCAACATTCATTTTTCAGTTTGCAACATTCATAGTATAATTTGGGTTTTCATATTGAAGAGTGGATTTTTTTTCAGTTGAAGAAGGTCACAGGTTAGAGAACATCATTTTTTAGGTTGCACAGAAGTTTGGTATCAACCCAATGGATTAGGCACCATTCTTCAGGTTCTTTGTTGCCTCGTGGGGAGGATGCGATCCCCAGTAGAAGTCAAATGTTAACACATATAATGTATTGGGGTAAAGTCACTTGTCCTTGTCCTTGTCTAGTCTAATATCATGTCAATTCTAGTTGACTGAGTCATGTCACCTATCCAACATCCCAAGTCATTAAAGGAATGATTTTCCACCTTGCAACACTTCTACCATATGTCATATAAAACAAATCAGAGTACATAGAAACCCTGGTTTTGCAATCTAGTTAGGGTTTGATATATATTCATTTTGGAAGCAACCAAATGGGTAATTTTTGTTTGATGACCTTCATATATCTTAGAGTCCCTTAATAAACCTATCAACATGACCTATACTCAACTATGTAAAGTAGGAAAACATGCAAACCCTAATATACATATATCAATTTTAGGTGCTGCAAAATGTTTCATGGGGATTGTTGATCCAGATGGATATTGGTGTCCACCCACCTTTTCCAATTGGCTCAAAATAGTTTTTTGGCAATTTTGGTAATTTAATATTTTTAGCAATTTTCACTTCGAGGGCCATTTTGAGGGCCTATATGAAGGTTTTTCGGGATCGTCCAAAATAAATGATATACAAATGAATTACTAAGGCCTAAAAATGAATCTCCTCGACGATGCCTTTCCAATGGGCTATCATATGCCTAAAACGAAGATCGTATGAAAAAGTTACGACACTGAGAAGTTAATGTACTAACTTACCCAAACGGGGCCCACATGAATTTTGGCGCTTCATCTCCTAGGGTTAGGTTTTTGGATGTCTATGGTTTTTGGAATTCCTGTTTATTGTAAAAGGCCTTCAGAGCCTCATTGTAATCATCTTCTTGCGAATGAGCACAACTATCACATCTCTTCTCAGAGATAAGCCGCCACCATTCCAACAAGTTTGTTTCCGTTGCATTTTACAGTTTCATCTTATTTCATTATTGAATAGAAAACCAGTTTTACTATATATCTGTTATTTTGTGTTAAGAATATGTATTCATTTCATTCTTCTCATAAAATTTGGATCAGTGGTATTAGAGCGGTCTTCTCCTTGTCGTCTTAATGCATGACCCCAACGAGGTCTGAGTACAAAGAGTTGGGTCTTGAGCTTGTTTCTCTTGAGGACAAAATATCTCGCACGCCCAAGTGACCTCTCATGGCAGGAGAAAAGAAAGATGATGGGACATGATATCGTTTCAAACTTTTATCGAGGAATCCCTCACGCAACAGAGGAACGAGATGATGGATAGTTTTGCGCAAATCCTTCGGCAACTACCAATAGGTGACACATCTTCTTAGAGCGGAGGCACCACCCCCTTCAAGGTACAAATAAACTTCGATATTACTATATTTGAAGGTTAGATAGACACAGATGTTGTATACAAGTGGTTGAATCTGCTAGAAGGGTATTTTTCTATCCACAACTTCTTGAATAGAGAAAATATTACTTTTGCACTCCTCAAAGCCGTCCCCCATGTCAAAGATTGGTGGGAAATTTTCTGTGAGCAAAAGGAAACAGAGGAACCCTCATTGTTTACAGTCACAACCACCTTGGATTCCTTTAGGGATTCTATTAAGGAACAATAATACCCTGTTGGAAGTTATGACGACTTATATACCAAATGGACCACACTGCGGCAAGAAAGAGACCAAGCAGTGCCAGATTTCACAAATATATTCCATACCTTGCACACCAAGCTCTGTATCAAAGATTCAGAGTGACATATGGTGCTCAAGTATCATGGTCCTTTGCATAGATACATCTAGACCAAAATGGAATTTCTAGACATCTCATTCTTGGGCGTGGCCTATCGATATGCCATCAAAATCGAGCAAAAGCTCAAACAAAAGACGCGGAAATTTGGGCTTGGGAACCCCTCACAAAAAAAGATAGGAAAGGGTGGCCACAACCCATAGAACAAAGGATAGACAAAATACAGAAAATATTAGGACAATGAGTCCAAGCCACCAACAAACAAGGACACTGGAAAGACAAAGAAAGATACCGAGAAGTGGTGCGACTTCCATAAGAGCCCTTGGCATAACACTGCTTATTGTCACTCAAAGAAGTCACTGGTGGCCAAAGTGAAGGCCTCTTAATCAAATGCAGATTTTGAATCTAAGCCAGAACGAGAAATGGGAAGACGGATCATTGACGCATAACCCAGTGCCATCGTTGCTACCACCAAGCTCTTGCTTGGTGAACCAGACAAGCCAGAAGAAGGAGAGTGCCTCTTCCATTCACAAATGTGGGTAAAAGGCACCCCACTACACTTCATCATTGATCTCAATATCCAAAAGAACCTCATCTCTGCAGAGGTCATCAAGCGGCTGGCCCTTCCCACAACACCTCACCCACAAGCCTACACCATTGGATGGCTCCGCCAAGGAAGCGATCTCCACATCAACCAACAGTGTCGACTGTCATATGACATAAAGACCTTCAAAGATGAGGTATTGTGTGATGTTGCTCCTCTCGAAGTTTGTGATGTTATTTTGGGCCAACCTTATTTATGGAAACGTCATGTTGTATATGAGTCTAGGCCTTGTAGTGTTATTATTATTTTGAACTGGAAATTGTACAGGATACCTGAGGTAGTCCCACCTAGTGCTATTTCCTTGATCTCTTCTAAGAAATGTAGGAAGTTCATTTCTCAGATGTGGAAGTTTGTCTTCTTCATGATTCACTCTCAGAATAAGAAAAAGATCATAGCCACATCCAGGGTCTCTGTGGCCAACCTCTCCACATAGTAGAAGCAAGTAGTTAAGGTAGTGGAAGAATACTCAGATATCTTCTCCTTGCCTACCGGGGTACCTCTGCACTTCCAGGTCAAGCACCCCATTGATTTGACCCTCGGTGCACCGCTACCTAATGGGTCAGTATATCATTGCTCTTTGTTAGAGAATGAGGAGATCAAGTGACAAATCCAAGAAATGATCCATAAGGGGAACATCCATCCCATCTCATCACCTTGCGAGAGAAAATTGTGCTGGTACAAAAGAAAGATGGAACTTGGTGACTCTGCATTGATTACCGGGCTCTGAATAAAATCACAGCCAGAAACTGGTACCTGATTCCCTGAATCGACAACCTCCCTGATCAACTCACGGGGGATAAATACTTCAGTAAGATTGATTTGAATTCTGGCTACCATCAGGTCCCGATAGAACAGACAGATGTATGGAAGACCGCCTTCAAGTCAAAGGAAGGACTTTTTGAATTGTTGGTCATGCCCTTTGGTTTGAAAAATGCTCCGACCACTTTCATGAGGATGATGGACAATATCCTGCGACCATTCACCAATAATTTTGTAGTGGTGTATCTAGATGAAATTCTCATTTACAACAAGACTTGGGTCGAACACTTGCAACATATTCAACAGGTTCTGCACACCCTGCAATAGAACAAGCTATACACCAACTTGGAAAAATGCTCCTTCGGCATGGACAAGGTCCATTACCTGGGCTACATCATTGATCAACATGGTGTACATGTGGATCTAGCCGAGATCAAATTCATCCGTGACTGTCCAACCTAACCATGCTCACTGAGCTTCAGAGCTTCTTGGGGATTGCCAATTTCTATCACAGGTTTGTGTTGGGATTCTCCCATATTACATGGGCCCTCATCCAAATCACCAAGGGTGGCGGTAAGGAAAAATTTGCGTGGGGCCGGTCCCAACAACAAGCATTCAATGATTTGAAGCAGCGGTTGTGCTCATGCCTAGTTATTTCACTACCATACCTGCAACATCCCTTTGAGATTTAGACATATGCTTCAAACTATGCTTTGGGCACCATTCTCACTCAGCATGAACACCCCGTGGCCTATCATAGTGAGACACTATCTGATGCTGTTCGTAAGTATCCTAATAACTACAAATAAATGTACTCCATTGTGCAAGCCTGCCACCAGTGGAGACATTACATTCTTGGGAAGGAGACATTCATCCACACTGATCATAATCCATTGCAGTTTATGCAGACACAAGGAAAATTGCAGAATGACTGCCATCAAAATTGGTCCACATACTTTCATAAATTCCACCTCAACACCAAGTATAAAATAGGAAGCACCAATCACATCACTGATTTCCTCAACAGATTACCAGTCGGGACACTCACCACGGTGCTAGACTCTTGCAGCCATGAGACCTCTGGATGCCCCCAACTCTATGAGACAGACCTGGACTTCGCCACCACCTACCAAAATTTGGGTGCAAACATAGTTGTCGATAATTTATATCTTTAGGATGGGTTGTTGTGTTGTGTGGGCCATATCTGTGATCCATCAAGTGAGCGAGCGAAGATAATATGGGAAGCCCACTACAGTCAGGTGGCAGGAAATGTCGGCATCGAAAAGAAAGTGGTGATGCTACAGAAACATTTCTACTGGCTGAAACTCCGACATGAGGTCAACAAGTATATCAGGTCCTGCACTACCTGCGCTATTTCCAAACCAACCACTAAGAAATAGGGAATGTACACCCCTCTTCCTACTCCTGACAGGCCATGTGAATCCATATCAATGGATTACATGTCAGGACTCCTGTCCACCAAGCGGGGAAATGAATTTGGTTTTGTGGTTGTTGATCGCTTTTCTATGATGTCAATTTTGGTTGCCTGCAAGAAGAGCATCACAATAGAGGCCACTTACAACCTCTTCTTTGAACGGGTCTGGGTACATTTTGGAATCCCAAAAACCATTGTCTTAGATAGGGACAATTGATTTCTCAACACATTTTGGTTGAGCCTTTGGTCATTGCTCGACACCAAGCTAACCAAATCCACGACCTTCCAGCCCCAGAGAGATGGCCAAACTGGGGTCGTAAATCGAATGGTTGTGAATATCCTTCACATGTATAATTAAAATAACCCTTGTACATGGGATGAGATCCTTCCCTATGTCTAGCATAGCTACAACCAAGCCCTGCATAGCTCAACCAACCACAACCCCTTTCAGGTGGGGTTGGGATTCCAACCATTGGGTCCCATAGATGTTGCACTTCCCCTTGCATTCACCTCAACCAACTCATCTCTTGTTCCAACTGAAGCTGACAAAGCCACTTGGTTCATTGAATGGATCCAACACATCTGACAACAGGTTCAGGATATCCTACAGAAGTCCAATGACAAGTACAAACAATTCCATGATCAACATTGGGTGCCGCATAAGTTTCAGGTGGGAGACAAAGTTTGGTTTCATTTGCAGAAATCATGCCTTATAGGACCCCATCAGAAGCTTCACCCACTCTGTTATGGGCCATACACCATCACCAAGGCCATGGGGGATAATTCTTTTGAGCTCAACATTCCTCCTTTCCTTGGCCTACACCTAGTGTTCAACGTGGATCTCCTTCGCCCTTATTTCCCACCATTATTGGACACCTCAGACGTAGAAAAATAGTTGACACCAATAGAGATCAAACTCGAATGCATCCAAAAAGCATTAAATGATGATATTTTGGACACACAAATCAAGGGAACTTGACAACAAAGGATCCTGATTTATAGAGTCGTCAAAGCAGGACAGCTCCTGCACCAAGGCAAATGGCTCACCTGGGGCCATGTTCAACAAACATTTCGTCATCTGATGGGGGAACTCAACACAATGGAGAAAATTGCTTCCTAAGGAGGTAGGATTGATTCATATGGATATCGATGGCCACCCACCTTTCCCAACTAGCTCAAAACAATTTTCTGGCAATTTTGGTAATTTACTATTTTTAGCAGTTTTCACTTCCACGACCATTTTGAGGGCCTAAATGAAGGTTTTTCGGGATAGTCCCAAATAAATGATATCTAAAGGCATGATTTAGGCCCCAAAATGAATCTCCTCAATGATACCTTTCCAATGGGCTATCATATTCCTAAAACGAAGATCGTATGCAAAAGTTACGACCCCAGAAAGTTAATGTACTAACTTACCCAAACGGGACCCACATGACTTTTGGCACTTCATGTTAAGAACCAAATATCAATATAGCATAGAAAATACTCAGAAAAAGTACTCAACGCCTTGAAAAAGAGATAATTTCAGATAATAAGCCTCTTTGAGGGGGTAACCTCCTTTTACCCCACTTAAATGTTCAAGTACAAGATGATTCAAATTGAAAATGTTTGCTTGGTATATATACGAGACTAGGAGGTATAATTACAACTAATGGCCTAAAGAAGACATAAATAAAATAACATTACTAATATAATATGCCCCAATTAAGGGGTAATGAGCCAATATTAGGGCTTATCATGCCCCTCCCCTTGAGACAAGTGTTGTCCGCAACGCTTGAGTAACTTTGGATGCTTCTGTATAAAAGACTCATATTCCCAAGTGGAATCTTCAGCCGGTAGTTTCCTCCATTTAATGAGATACTTTGAAATGGATCTATTCCTCAGCTGGCGAATTCTTGTTTCAGTGATGGATTCAAGCTCCAATATGATTTTTCCTTCCTCGTCAAGTTCTGGCAAT
>SNQJ01S0045044.1:21246-31356 GCA_010110895.2 Picea sitchensis
CAGCAGAGGCTTTGGCATTTTTCTGCTTGAGCTTTGTGGTTAACACAACATTGTGCCAGTAAAGTCTGAAATTGATTTCCCTGAGTTCCTTAAGCAACTCCCTTTGTTCCTTCTTCCTCTTTTTAAGACTTTGAATTCTTTCATGTTGGCGAGCATTCCACTGTTCTATCTACATCTTTTCCTTCTTCAATTGTTTTATGATTTTCCGAAATTCTTTAATCTTTTCCTTATCAGTTCTTATCTCGACCCTGAATCCTGAACAATCTTTAGAGGGTGCAGTTTCATTCAGATTTAAAGTGACACTGGGTTATTTGGCTTTAACCTGATATTTTGAAATCAATTCTGAGCTATGTTCTTCTTCAGAACTTGATGAATCCATAGCTCCAGGTACATCTGGTAAGTAATCTGAATCTTCCAGGTAATCCTGTTTTTCTTCAGGGAATTCATTGATGCCTTTATCCATCTCTTTAGCCTTAGATAATCTAGTTGAAGCTCTCGTTAAAGGGCCTGTAGGTGGTGTAAGTTTTCCCTTTCCTTTGCTGACAGATTTCTTGGGAAAAGGAGTCTTTTTTTCTCTTTTCCTGGTGCTTGTTTCAACATCCTCAGAATCATCATCTATGATTATGGTGTTTTCTTCTTTAATGGAAGGATTGAACATCGCTTTTGAGTTTAGCCTATAGTTATTAGTATCCCTGGTTGAATTTCTTTGAGGTTTTTGTGATACACACGCACCTTTTTTCCTTTTTCCTTTGACTGCAACGTTCCTTTTGCTAGTGGATGGCATTTCAGACTTGACTACAGTTTGAGCAATGAGATCATTATATGACTTTGTCTCTTCTTTAACATATTCCTCAGGAAGCACTTCATGTTCGGGCTCCCATCTAGGTCTCTTACTTCTTCTCTTTTTAGTTACCTTGATATCAGAAGATTCGTGTTTTACAGGGTTTTCATCAACAATATCTCGACTCTGTTTAACAATTTTTCTCCCTCTGCCCTTTTTCGACTTATTGGATTGAGTAATAGGTTTTAAGGATTCTGTGAGCCAATTCTAGGGATTTTGTAGTTCATTCAGGGCAGACATGACTAGGGTTTTAATCAAGACTTTATGGAACAAACTTCCCTTGGCATTAGTGGAAATCGACTGTGCCTTCTTGGACATTTTTGTCAAACTTTTAAGCAAGAAATAAGGAAGGTTTAAAGGTAGTCATCGTTTAGATGCATCAGTATTCTGATATGGCAGATGTAGATCAAAGAAAACCTCCCTTCGTAGGTGATGTATCTGTGAATCACCACCAGGGCAGTGTGCCATTCGGGTCGAACCCAGCTGTGAGGAATTCCCCTTCTCCAATCTGGATTCTGCTTATCTGGAAGGAGGAATTGATTCACAAACTCAGTGACCATGTGTTCCTTATTTCGCCATCTTTATCCTCCAACCACAAGATTGCAAGCCTTGGCTATAGTCTGCTTTGTCACCAACATCAACATCTTGTTGATTTCGACCTCATGACCATCGAAGTTCAAAGCAAATTCCATGGAAACATGTTCATCATATCCTTGAAATGTAGTGAGGAACTCAAACCACCCGGCGTCTCTGAATCTTTAAGCCATCTGAGGGTAGGATTCAAGGAGTTCGGCACCTTCTGGTTCGATTCTGGCAACCTGTCCGCTCTGCTTTGGCACCATTTAAACTCAAATATGCAACTAATGCCCTCGGGTTCCAAATTCCCTTCCTGCAATTGTTGATATATGCCTGTTGCTTTGAATGGATACCTGTATTTCTCCCTGCAAGGCTGAACTTAAAACAACTCGAACCGATCACATAATAATCATTAAATAACAGGGGATTTTGAAATGAACCCTACACGCGTGTATAGCGATTATGTTTTGAACTTGTTGGATTTAGAAATGATTACCAAAATTCTTGTGGGAACACACGAACTCTTAGCTCATGATCTTGTTATCATAACTGAATTGGGATAGAAGGCACACATTATGGCATGATTATTTGGTGCTATGGGAATAGTCTTATTCCCATAGAATGTTTGACAACTTTGAAATTTGAAAATTCCAACGACATAAATGAGACACTTCTAGTTTAAACAATATTTTTCATAATCAAAACTCAAATAAATCATAAAAAAAATTAATTCAAACCATGAAATATCCAAAATGAAAACAGCTAAAAATAGAAAATGAGGGATGGGTAAGGAGGTTTTAGGACAAGGGTTTATTACTTAAACCAAGACAAAATTAGAGACTAACAGGAATGAATAAAGTAGGTGAGCTTTTGAAAGTATTAAGACTGCCATATGTGAAGCTCCCGTCATTATCAACCCAGACTACAACAAGGACTTTCAAATTTTCTCTTTTGCTTCTGAGGACACTATTGTTGGTGTGTTGCTTCAGAAAATTGACCAAGTCCATGAACAACCCATTGCATATATGAGTAGGGCCTTGCAAAATTCAGAACTAAAGTATCCCATGTTTGAGAAACAGGCTTATGCCTTAGTAAAATCACTCAAACATTTTAGAGTCTTCATTGGATATTCCAAGGTGATTGGTTATGTTCCTAATTCTGCAGTTAAGTATGTTCTATCTCAAGTGGAAGGATTAGGCTCAAGGGGTAGATGGATTGTTATAATCCAAGAGTATGATTTGGAAATCAAACCTACAAAATTGATTAAGGGTCAAGGCTTGGCTAAAATGTTGACAGAAAGTAATGAGAAGGCCTTGGGTATGATTTGCCAAATTAATAATGATGAGTTTCATCCTAATTTATTAAAGCTTGAACAAGTAGAATGGTATATAGACATTATATTCTATCTTAAGAATCTAACTTGTCCAAGCCATCTAGTCGGACACAAGAAAAGGGATTTAAGGTTAAAATCTTCTAAGTATGTCCTTACTAGAGATGGATTATGATGGAAGAATCTTGATGGGGTTATCCTTAGATGTGTGGATGACGTTGAGTCAAAGAAACTAATGGATGAATTCCATGGAGGATTTTGTGGCGGACATTTTGCTGCTAAAACTACTACTCACAAGAGCCTAAGGGTAGGATATTATTGGCCCACGATATTTTCAGATGTACACCAGTTTGTTCATAAATGTGAGCCATGTTAACTTTTCACAGGAGAGTAGAAGTTAGAAGCACTCCCTTTACGACCAGTGGTGGTTGAAGCACCTTTTTAGCAGTGGGGTTTGGACTTCATCGGGAATTTAATGATAATTCAAGTAATGGTTACTCATGGGTTATCACAACAACATATTACATTACAAAGTGGGTTGAGGCCATTCCTACAAAGTCAACAACTAAAAAGGTTGTGATGGATTTCCTAGAAGACAAAATCATAACTAGATTTGGCGTCCCATCAAAGATAGTGATAGATAATGCCAAGGCCTTTTGTTCAACTGAGATGTCATGTTTTTGTTTCAAGTATGGTATTATCTTATCACGTGCATCGGATTACTATCCCCAGGAAAATGGTCAAGCATAATCAAGTAATACAAACTTAATGACCATAGTTAAGAAGATAGTCGGTGAAAACAAAAGATCTTGGGATAGTAAAATCAAACATGCATTATGGGCTGACAGAATAACAAAGAAAGAAGAAACTGGAAAGAGTCATTTTGAGTTAGTTTATGGCTTGGAGGCTAGGTTTACAATGCACCTTAGACTTCCTACTAATGGGTCAGTTGAGGATATTTCCACAGAGCAAGATGTAGTTCAGAACAGGCTCAATCAGGTCATTGAATTGGAAGAAATCAGACAAAAGGCTTAGGATCAGAATTATAGAAATCAGAGTAAGGTAAAGAAGGATTTCAAAAGGTCAACCAAACAGATGGATTTCATGATTGGGGTTACAGTTTTGTTATGGGATAAAGACAGAGAGAAACCTGGAAAACATGGCAAATTTGACAGCTTGTGGTTGGGTCCATATTTGACTAGAGAAACAACAAGTCCTAACTCTTTTCATCTCATTCATTTGGATGGTGAGCCCATAAAAATTCCAAGGAATGGGAAGTAGCTCAATATTTTCTTCAAATGATGAGCAACTTGGTGTCCAAAGGGACACCCTTTGTAACATATCTCTAACCTTTCTCCTTGTATTTCAATTTTGTATTATTTCATTCATTATGTCAATATGTACTTAGAATTATTTTTGTATCATAGATTTCATTTTGTAAAATTATCTATGTTGTACTTTAGTTATTTCATTATGTAGATGTTGTTTATATAATTTATTTATTTCATTATATATATGTATGCTTATGTTGGATATTGGTGAGCACTCTGTTTTGTAGGTGTTGGATTCTCGTATGCTCTCCATCCCATTTGAGAAGATCGAACACATTTCCCCATGTGGAGCCTTTTGTTGATCTTATATCCAACTAGGGGGTCAAATCCATGTTCCATGAAGAGATGTATCATAAGATGCTCATTTTTCGAAGATTATTGGGTTCTACAAGGCATTTTTGGCCCCAACACTTCTTTTTGTAAATGGAATTTCCGCACCCCTGTGTGGGTTAATAATGTAATAGGTATGCATTGGTCATAGTTAGGTAAGTTACCTTGGGATGGGTTCATTGGGAAATTTCCTTTCACCGAGGGTTTTTATCCTCAGGTTATCAATTGGGCTTTTCAGCCTTATTGATTTCCCCTGAGTTTTTTACTCACACCTGCAATAATTCCTCCAAAGTGGTGAAAGGTGTTCTAATGGGATTATCCTATGGTAACTATTGTTTAGGAATGATGTAAATTAACATGTATGACATATTATAATGTTTCGTGGAATTCCGTCGAGTCTAGATTAATTGTTTTTAATTAATTATTTTTTAATTAAATTTCCCCAAGTTTGGAGGTTTAATTATTTAATTAATTAATTATTTTTGAGCAAAAATTGTAAAAACTAGGTCCATGGATTTTTGATAGGGGTATTTGTGCTCAAAATAAATGGAATGAGACCCCCTACACCCTTGGACCAAGTTTCAACTCAATCGGACAACGTTTTCTATGTGTTTGTCCACCATGAGTCTCAGTCAGTCAAAAACAACAATTTTAATTGCTAGGTCATGACATAGAAAAAATGTATTTTTGTATTTTTGAGTTACAAGGGTGATGTAAAGATGTAAAAAGACAAGATAAATGTTTCCTAACCTAAACCTACCCAACCCAACCTTTTCCAACCTTTTATAACCCCTCATTCACTTCACCCTCTCAAACCCTTGTGCCCCCCTTTATGGAAAAACCCTAGAAAATCATTTTTATTGAGATAGGTTCCCCTCCACCTAGTAATGTGCCCTTCCTAGACCTACACATCACCCTTTTCTTGATCCCAACACCATACAATGCACCTCCCACTCACAAACCCTAGCCAAAACCCTAGAGTTGTGCCCCCATCCTTGGGATATCATCTTGTGCTTGGTGGTGGACACTTGGCATTGATCCAAGAGAGGTAGGTTTGCCTCTCCAAGTATAAATAGATCCCTCTCCTCACTTCTTCCTCACCATATCTTGAGCTATTGTTATGCTACTTGATTTTAACCACATCCCTCTCTCCTTCTTGTCCATCTTGCATCCATTCTTTTTCTCTTGAGGGTTTTGGAGCAAGTATTTCTCCAAGATATATTGTTGAGTAATAAAGAGAAGCTTTGGAGGATATTGGAAGAGCAATGAGTATTCTTGTTTCTTGCTTAGACATGAGGTAATATTTTGAATTTGGCATTATGGTTGCATAGAGTAGGTTCTTGGTTAAAGTGTTTTACTTGGGTAGATCTAACAACTAGTATTATTGTTGATCTATATATGTGGGTTTGACAATAGGGTGAAAGTATTTCATTTTGTTAGCATATTCAGCCATATTATCTTCTTGTATGCATCATATCTTATCAAGTTTTGTAGGTTTTCTTCTAGGGTTTTGTTGGGTTTGCCTCAAGAAAGAGTCCTCCCTCAAAGCTCACTCAAACTCCTTCTTTTCTCCTTCTTTACTCATTATTTTCTTGCTTTCCATTTCACATAATATTTCATCTAGCTTAACATCATATATTGGTCATCTTAATCTATTTTTTTCATAAAAAATTTATGTGAAAAATTTCTGCCCTAAAAATATAATTTTTTCTTCATCTATATTGTTGTGTCTATATTTTCAAACAAGTATAGCTTGTTGGTTTTTGCAAGTTCTTATCATGTTGAGGGGGTTATGTTGGCCAAAATCAGCCACACAACACTCCAAGACCCTTCTCTTCAAGTGGGTAACAAGTCTCAACCTTTCTCTTCACTTTTCTAGCTTCTTGTGCATAGATCCATTCATTTCTAGTCATTTTTTAGTGGCTCATAGCTTGGAAGGAGAATTGGTATGGCCTATCTCCCACGTGTGAGCTTAGGGTTAGGTTTATTTTAAATTTTTTCCATTTCAAGTCATCTCCCTAACCTAGGACGTGGGGTTAGCAAGTGATTTAGTTGTTGATAGTTGTTTTTTCTTGCTCTTTCTCTTTGAATATTTTCTCATCTTAATAATTGCCTACACCTTGGGAGAGACATCCCCAAAATCATAAGGCTATGATAAATAATTTGTTATTGATTTCCTAATGCTTTGATGGTTAAAATATTCTAGATCTATATCTCATTCACACATTAATCTTTAGCCTAGGCCCTTGGGGCACAAATTACTTGTATGTTCTAGGATATCTCAAGATCTATTTCATTTTACATGCTCTAATCCAACACTAAATGGTTTAATGCATTGATGGTATAATAGGTAACACTCTCTTTCATGATATCTCATACTTAAGGCCATTTTTCATCACTTAAGTTAATGTGTTGTTGGATATGTTGATAGTGTAGGCACACATCTAAATCTTGAGCTTTATTCTTCACACTTAACATTCTCTCTTAATGCTTTGACAATCATAAGATAAGTGGTAATAAGCTTGACTTTCTCTCTTTTTCTTTGGCAAGTTGGTCTTGCCCTTGTTCATTAGAATTCTTTACAAGCTTTTCATGTTGTGTCTTAACTAATGGTGATGCATTAAGCTTTATTTCAGCTCTATATTTACATGCTTTACATGTATTATTGTGCTTAACTCTCATGCTTAACAATTTTTTTTATAAGTTGCATAAAGTTTCCGTTTTGACATAAAATCACCTTTTTAAGGCAACTTAAAGTCATTAAAACACTCTCTAATACACCTAAAAACTTAACCAATTGATATATAAACTTAATATACTTAATAGGGTACCTAAAACCACCATTTTTTCCATCTAAAATGGGGATTAAGGAAGGTAATGGAAGGTGCTAGTCTGGGGACGGTCTCACGACACGTGACGTCTTTTCCGGGAGTACTCGGTTCATTAGGGTTGACTGATGAAGCTAGGGTAGGCCTCATTCCCTAAATTCTTGAGCATCTAGCAGCCATTTGGTAATTGGGCGAGGAGGTTTTTAGTCAAACATTAGTTAGTGTAATTAAAATCTTTCAAATCTTAAAACCCTTAACTCACTAAAAAATCAACAATCTTGGTTAAAATTGACATATCTTAAGATTAAACACTTGCAACTATAGTCTTCCAATCTCATCTACAAGTAATTATTTGTGGTTAATTAACTAAGTGCCTTAATTATTGTGGAACACTTGTGTTTAAATATTTCAAATCTTCTAAGTGTCCTTTTGATTTTTGAGTGTTGATGTTGTCATTGAGGAGTAGTCAAATAGAGTAAGTGTTATTGCGGCATGCTTAGGCTTAATATGTTGATGGTGCTCACATCTTGATTGTATCTAACTTCCTGCACATTTAAGAAAACGTGGTTAGCTTGTTATATTGTAACATTGTGTATCTAACATTCTTTATTTGTAAGTATCTAACCTTGTTGTACCATAAGTGTATCTTGATATTCTTTGTAATCTTACTTGTAATTGAACACCCTTGCATATTAGTTGACCCCTTTCCCAACCTTAGTAACTAGTCTTAGTTGACCTAGGAAAAGGCTTGATTTACATACTAAATATTGCATCTTTCATTGTTTCCTTTGCATCATAGGTTAGACTCCCCCCAAACCTTAAATAATTAAAATCAACTCCTAGAACTTAAACTCTAAATCTTATCTAGAAACTAGGGTGTACCTCCCTTGCCTTCCCTAGGAGTAAGCCTAGACGGAAGAGGTTCAAGCCAAAGTGACAGTGTGGGCTTTGAACCTAGGCATTGTGCCTCCAAGGACACGCTAAGTGAGTAGGAATTGGCTCATGTTTGCAAGTGTGTATAAGGAAGGCAACAAAAACCAAAGAACAAATTGGAGACATATTCACAAAATATTTTCCCAGGAGTAATTTTGAAAATTTTTCGACATAAATTGGGAGTAATCCACAGACCTCATTAAAACCATAAAAATTGAATCAGAAGAAAAGGGGCACATGGTCACGGGGAGAATTGCCATGGGGGAAGTGAAGAAAGATCCCCTCTATCATTTCTATCAAAGGGGGAGGAAATTGATAAGTAGTAGAAATAAAAATATTTTCAAAGAAAAGGTTTCCATCAATTCCAAAGGGGGAGAATGTTGGACACAGTGGTACGATATTGTCATTGATGTCAACATGGTGCAAAATAATCTAGTATAAATTCAAATTTCAAAAGGAAGAACATTAATTGAATCTTAAAAGAGATGATGCACAAGAGTCGTTCATTCTTATTTTAGGACAATCCATGCTTGTTAGATCAAGGTGAAGTCAGAGGTTGGGAACGAATAAATGTCAACCATTATATTTGAATCAAGAGCTTCAAATGATATTTCTAGTCATTATTTCAAGGAGGGACTTCAGATGAATTCTCAACCATCTGGATGCGTTTAGTGGAAGGAAAGTGTAAGCCACAATATCTCAGAGTCTCGGATTAAAATAACTCAGGAATACCATTGATATAATATCTTCTCAGGAGAAACACAATTCATTGGATCATGTGGTCAACTACGGTGCTAACCACTCTAGTGAAAAGAAGCCTAGAACAGCTAAGTTTACCCGAAGGTCGAACCCTCGAAGTCATGAATTGTCATCAACCATTGATCTAGAATGAAAATATTGGAACCATGATATCACACTAAAGGAAAGAAGATGGTCAACTTCGAAACTGACCACTCGTGCGAAAAAGAAGTCTAAAATAGGTAAGTTTACTCGAAGGCTAAAGCCCGAGAGTCACGAACTCTCATCGACCATTAGATCAGGAAATCTCGTCAACCATTGATCTGGAGTGAAAAATGTCATAGCGCATTAAGAAATAAAGTGGTCAACTCCATGCTTGACCTACTCCAATGATAAACAACTCATATGAACCAAGAACTCTGGAACCCCCAAGTTCCATAATAAATAGAGGCCATAGGATCAGGACAATTGAAAATCTACAGTGGTAGATCAATTCGACACTTCGGAAATAATTGAAGGACGGTACAAAATTTACAAAACTCTCAAAGCCACGAAGTACCAAAGAAACGAAGTAAGACATGTGGTAGAAGAGAAATATGACAAATGGCCCAATTGGCTAGTGACAAGTATCAAGGTATAGTTGACACTTTAGGTATACGAAAGTCACGAATCAGGGTGACACGTCACAACCACTCAGCTAGTGTGACATAAACAGTGATGTTAGCAAGATACATCACTCAGGGAATACATCCATCAGGGATATCCAGTTTCTCCTACCAACAACTACCCGAATCGTTGAAGGGCAAAGTCCTGAAGTGAATGAGAACCGTCCATCTCAAACATGAAAATAAAATGCGATCATCAATATTGATAAGTGATTAAGAATTTGTTTCTCTAAGCACTTAGTCATCATGCAAGATACCAGATATATAAAATATGCAGAACAGAAATGAAATGCTAGAAATGACAGAATAACAGTCAAATATCCAGCATAATCTTCACAATACATAGAAATGATATACGAAATAGAAACAGAAATAGCATTTTGAATCAGATAGCAATGTTCACAGGCCTCTTCGAGGGGGAAACCTCTAGTCGAGCAGCGCTCTGTTACAATAATCTCCAAGATAGGGTTTTCATACCCTCGACTCTTATTTATACTAATATGTCTATTAAGAGAAGCATCTAGAGGAAGATCCTTCT
>SNQJ01S0045044.1:45158-90945 GCA_010110895.2 Picea sitchensis
TTACATCCGCTTTATTCTATTTTATTGAAAGGTCTTATTAATATTGACCTTTATTACATCCGAATACATTGATCTACCTATGTGCGGGTTAGGACCTTAACACATCACCTATGGTCATATGGAATAGAGGTCCTGAAAGTGCATCTGTTCAAATTTAACATGCAAAGGAAGACTTTTTCCTCTGGAAGGAAGAAAATTTGAGCCAGACAAAATCTGGATTCGGTCTAATTGATATCAAGTGATCAAACACATCTAACACATTGGAAATCTAATAAAAAATATCAAATATTATATGTTGGAGAACTGAGGACACAATAGAATATTAAGAATAAAATAAAAATGCATGAGATCGAATTAAGAAATCAATCCATACATGTGATCGATTTATGAAAAATCCCACTTACGAAATTGAAAATCTTTCACGTTAATGCGTGAATAAAAAAAAAGGGCGATATTAATTATAATTTAAAAGACAAATGTTATTATTGTTAAATGAAGAGGTGCAATGGTCCAAACAAAGGGACACAATGCTTCAACGCTCACACCAGTTGGAAAACTATATAATCAAGAAAGAATGGTGAAGAAGAAGTGTCTTTGTAGTCCATATTAGAAGATAAAAGTAGAAGCAGAGTCCAAGAAGAGGAAATGATGATACTTATGCAGTGAGGGTGGAAGGGAGGAGCATGGAAGGATTCATATCCTCTACTGAGTAAAGTGTGAATTAATGGATTTGGTTCTTCCTAGGGTCGTTTCCCTAAATACAAGGGAGTTGGTGCTTCCTAGGGTTGGTGCGCTAAAGACAAGGGAGTTTGTGCTTCCTAGGGTTGGTTCCCTAAAAATAAGGGAGTCGGTGCTTCCTAAGGGGATTTGTGTCTCCTATAGTTGGTGCTTTAAAAAGGATTCGTGTCCTTCACTATTCTATATAAAACTTTGTAATTCATGTTAAATATATTTATATAATTGACTTTAAATACAAGTCCATTGTTGATCTATTTTGGCGATTAATAAAATAACAAAGTAATTGCTAATTGTTTAAAAAAGGGTAATACCGATTAACCCCCCCTCTCAATATTTCCAACACATATCCCTCAAGCGCTTCACCAAAGAGTGGGAGTTTTTCATGAAGTGTGTGGTGGGGAGAGACAAACTTCCATATTGGAGCAGATTGTAGGATGGATTTACTCAAGAGGATATTCAGGAGGGATCTCATAGTAGAGATCAGGAGAGGGAAAAGGGTGGTGCAGACAAGAAGTATATTTCTCTTGTGGGAAAGAGAAAAGAGAATAAGAGGGGCATGATCAAAGTGAAATTATTTGCATGTCACAAGACCGACCACTATGTTAGTCAATGTTCGAACAAGAATAAGAAGAAGAAGGAACCAGAGGTGTTAGCATCAGTTGAGGTTGATGATTTCACTTAGAAATTCGAGAAGGAATTTTCTCTTATGAATGGTCCTTCAGGGATTCATTGTCCATTGTTCGTGGAAATTGAAGCGTTGTTTGTGGAAAGTGGCGCATCTTAGCATATGATGGGGATGAGATTTGTGTTCCTTAGTCTTTCATAAATAGACTCATATTGCTTTGTGGATAGTGGGGCTGACTCACAACTTGCAGTGAAGGGGGTTGGAAATGTTAGATTCCAACTAGATTCAAGATATTTTTTGGAGGTAGCTGAGGTGTTGTTTATTATAGATATGAAAATTAACTTGCTCTCAGTGTCATCTTTCGATATTGATGGATTTGGATTTATATTCTTCAGTGAACATGTGTTTTTATATCCCAATGAAGCTACTCTAAAAATGACATTGTTTCATGGTGTTAGGCATGAGAGGTTGTATAGGTTGTTGGGAAAACCTTTGATTGGATCCAGTAGATTTATGGATTTAGAATCTATTTCATAGAGTGGGTAGGTTGCATAGTAGAGACAGTTGATACTGTAAGCTCAGTCTTCTTCTAGTAATCTCAGAGGACCCAAAATGTATGAGCTAACACAGACGGATTCTTAAGAGAGTGTGGAGACTCCTAGGAGAATATATTTAGTTCATATATCAATGGAGGCAAGAGCATAGGCTTCCAGTGCAGTGGGAGTAGAGACCTCTAGTTCGGAGGGAGAAACTACAACATCGAATGAGATGATGGAGCTGGAGATGAATTATGGTAGAGGTACCAGAAGTACATCCCCCGCTAATAGGGAGTGTTAGATTTGGTATCTTAGAGATACTTCGGCATTGGCGACACCCAACATGTGGAAGTGACTGAGAATATTTCTCCCTAGTGACTTTATAAAGTATTTTTATAAAGTGATTTTATAAATTCAAGTTGATATTTTAAATTTTTTTAATGTGTAAAAGTGACTTTAAGAGGGTGTGGGTCACTTAAGTGACTTAATTGACCTCAATGGAAGATTAAGTCACGTCAGAAGATATTGATGATCAAGATTGAATCTTAGTCCATGAGATTTAGGGTTTTGGGAAGTTACACATTAAATATTTCATAAGGGAAGTATTATTGGAGAGGGGGGCACACTTTTTGAGGAGAACTTGGATGGAAGTTGAAAAAGCACAATTTCCAAGAGAGTTTCTAAGATGATAAAAAGAGCAACAGATAAGGGAATTGGCACACATCCCTAGGAGGGGATAGGCATGCATTCGAAGGAGAAAAGTACAATATTTAATATTTTTCATACAAATTCTACATAAGGGTTCGTACAGTAGTTATAGTTGGCCATACAGAAAGAGGAAGGCACAAAAATCGAGGCTATCATCCAACAACAATTTGGCACAATTTCCAAGGAAGTTTTGCTAAGAGAAATATGTACAACAATTTATTGTACCATACATCAACTCTCAGACATGATTTCTAAGGAGGGTTTGGAGTTTTTGCTGACTATACAAGGTCATACATGTCATACAACCAAGGCACATTTTTCAAGATTGATTTTTGGCATTGTTTTAAAGAAGAATATTGTGCTAGGAGAGTGAGATAAGCACTGTGTATTTAATGTTTCTCTAAATTTTGTTGTAAACTCATAATTTTCCCTAGAAGCTCAATAACAAGAAATCTCCTTGACTAGTTTCCCCCTTGTCGTTTTTTTTTTTTCAGGGGCATTGCCCTGAAAAATACTAATGTCAAATGTGGTGATTTGTCTCCTATTCATGGTTATTCCACTACTATTTTGTTTTCATATTTCTTAGTTAATGTATTTCTTTTCATAAATTGTTGTAGAATGCTTGTATTTTGCTGCATTAAAATTTTAGTATTATTGGAGGCTGAAATCATAATTTAAGTGTTTGAGGTTAGATTTTTACATAGTTTAGAATAATAGTTTGGATTTATTCATAATAGGAAAATGCATGGTGTAGTGGGAACAACACAAGAAGGCTCACATATAATTAAGGGGAAGAAAATTCCACCATTGATTATAAAAGCATATTTGGATAAGACCTATGATAAGGTGAGTGGGATATATCTTAGGTTATTTATCATCCATATAGGGATGAGAATTCAATTATTAAATTTGATAATGGGGTGCCTTTTGTTGATTTTTCTATATGAGATAATATGTGATATTGATGTATTATTACAATGATGAATGTTCCATATATAGAGAACATAGGGTGACCATCCATGAAAGAATGTGCCCCTTGGATAATCAATAACTATTTATTATTATCATTTACTTATTATGTATATTATTTAATAATCAATAATTATAGTATTAATTATTAATATAAGAGAATGTCTTCCCGATGTTGTCTAAACATCAACACTTCCTCTCAACTAGGGAGACATTTTGCATTATGCCAAGCTAGTCTTTGATGTATACAAACTTTTCCCTAGACTCATAAAACTTGTCTATTAGTCTTGGGAGATGTCTCTCTCCTACCTAGACCAAGGTGAAAATCCCCTTGTGTCTCTCCCTCTGAGCTAACTAACTCTCTCTAAGATTAGGTTCACTCTAGGTCTGCATGTGATATCACCTAGCATTTTGAGTCTTTATCATTCTTTTTCAAATCACCATGACTATAGCAAGACTACACTAGGGTCATTCACCACAGGTACACGCCTATGAGTAAATTTCATCTTGATGTTGACACGTGGAAAACACCTCAAGCACCTCGAGTCCATATTATTCCTTGTCATGATAAAGGACTATGCCTAGGCCCATTTACCACAAGTGAACCTTTATGACAAATGTATCCTATCTCCTTTGGTCTACAACCCAATCTAGGAGAAGGTACGTCTGATGTTGAAACATAAACACTTCCTCTTATCTAGGGAGGTATCTTTCCATGATGTTTCATCTATTAGTCCACTGACTACTCTATAATCAACTACTAGCACACAAATACTATCCAGTGACACACATTCATTGCCAGTGGTACACAACCACTGTAGTAGCACACAACTATTCTCCAGAGACACACAATATCCACCGATGATACACAACCACCATAGTAGAAAAAGGTATGTCACACATGGCATTTCCATGTGGAATTATAGAGGCTACTCCCTTTAGGAAAACTAGAGTCAACTCCCCATAATGTGTGACGTCAAGGTCAACTCCCTTGACATGTCCTCAGGTGTTCTCCACAAGGGATGTGTCCTCTTGCGCTCCCCACAAGGGAAATTGGGATATAATACCAAAACCCACTTATCCCTTCTTGGATAAGTGTCCTCACAGATCAACTCAACTCAATCAAAGAGGAGTACAATATTGAGAATGTCTACACACATGGCGCTCCCATGTGGACTTCTAGAGGCTACTCCCTCTAGAAACACTAGGGTCAACTCCCCATAGTGTGTGATGTTAATGTAAACTCCCTTGACATGTCTGCATGTAATCTCCACAAGGGATGTTTGGATATAATCCCAAACCCACCTATCCCTTCTCGGATAAGTGTCCTCACAGATCAACTCAACTCAATCACAGAGGAGTACGATATGGAGAATGTCTTAGGAATCTACAAACATCGACACTCTCTCTCAGTGAGGGAGGCATTCTCTTCCATGCCAAGTCTGTCACAGAAGTACTCGAACTTCATCCTAGTTTGGTAAGAACATGAACAAACTACTCATCTATAGGAAGGTACTGCACCAGTACTTCCTTGTTTTGCACCATGTCTCAGATGTGATGGTACTTGATCCTAATTTGTTTTGATTTGTCATGAAAAATTCAATTCTCTGAGATATTCACACAAGTATGGTCATCACAATGAATAATGGTGGAATCTAGCACATGTCCAAATAAATATGCAAGGATATTGTGAATCCATGTTGCTTCACATACTTCCACACTCAATGCAATGTACTATGTTTCTGTGGTGATCAAATCCACAGAAGTCTATTTCATGCTACACGAGGAAAGCATGACAAATCCCAAAGTGAAGCAACACCCATAGGTTCTCTTCCTATCCACTGTGCTCCCTACCCAATCAAATTTAGTATGTCCCTGCAATCTCATGTCAATAATAGAAGCATATCTCAAACCATGTCCAACTATGCCTCGCAGGTATCTCAACACATGCTTTACAACAATCTAGTATGTTTGTCTCGAATGACTCATAAATTGGCTAAATTCACTCACTGCATAGCAAATATCTGGTTTGGTGTTAACCAGATACATCAATGATCCAATCAGTTATTTATACAGGGTCAAATCAATCTCATCAGAATTATAAGAAGACAGACTTAGTTTCTTCAGATTCGTCACCATTGGTGTAGCCATGTGCTTATAGTTCAACATCCAAAAATTATTAAATATCTCAACAGTATAATTCCCCTGACTCAAGAAGATCCCATCAGTTCTCAACCACACTTCTAGTTCCAAGAAGTAGTGCATCATACCAAGGTCCTTCATCTCAAAATCAGAGGCCAATGTATACTTACATTCAGTAATAAGGCTCTTTGTACTAGTGAGGAATAAATCATCAATGTAGAGAACCAAAATCAAAGACTTACCATTAAAATTCTTGTAGTACAAGTTGCTATTAAAAAAACTTTTGTTTAAGCCCAAACTCATCAGGTATCCATCATTCCTCACATACCAAGATCGAGGTTCCTTCTTGAGTCCATATAGGGTATTCTTCAACCTGCACACATGAGACTCCTTCTCATGTATCACAAAACCATCTGGATGCTCAATATATACTTCTTCCTCAATGTCTCCATTGAGAAAGGTTGTCTTCACATCCATTTGATGTAGTCTTCAACCCATGGATGTTGCAAGGGAAATAATAATATAGATATAAGTGTATCAAGCAACATGAGCAAATGTCTCCTCATAATATATTCCCTCCACCTGAGAGAATCCTTTAGGAAACAATTCTCGTTTTGTGCTTCTTAATGCTCCTGTCAGTTGTGTGTTTGATCTTATAGATCCACTTGGAAGTCACTATAAAATTCCCCTCATGTCTCAAAACAATATCCCACAAATCATTCTTCATGATGGATTGATACTCCTCCATCATGACATCTCTCCATACTAGATGACTAGTTTCCTCCTCATAACAGGAGGCTTAGAATCAATGTTTTGGCCCATAGTTGTGACATATCATGAATATCTCTGAGGTCTCTTTCTCTCTCAAAAGGTACCACGAGGAGTTACATGTCCTTCTTCCTCCTTAAGAGTCTGATGATCCCATGTAGGTCTCTTTTGACCTACTGCAATATCTCTGGGAAAATCAACTAGAGATACGATATCAATGGGATCAATTTGATCAATAGGCTCAGTTGTGTCCCTCTGAACTATTGGAGGGTGAGGGGGGAGAAGGAACCATCTCTTCCTATCTCTCACTATCAATCTCCATGTGAGATCATCTAGATATCCTGAAGGATACCTCCTCCTCTATCTCTACTCCCTGGTTTGATCTAGTCTTGGAGGTATACTTCTCCTAGAGACTCCCTATCTCTAAGAATTATGTTTGGTAATGTCTCTCCTTGACATCATGTTGGAAGGTCTTTCCCTTTAGGTATGCCTCTCTGCATGAGATAACTAGATCCATCTTTATAGGAGTGTCAATGTTTCATCAAAACCTGTACATGAGATCTATCTAAAGCAAGTACAAACAAAGCTAAGCAAGAAAGGAAGAGAGATTCAATATGGAAGAATGAGAAACAATATTCACACTACTCCAATGACTTGATTATTGATACATAAATGATGATCAATATGGTATAATGAATGAGTGGAATACACTCATATATAGGACATAACATTCCATAATAGTAGAATGCATGCATGCATAATAGCATTATAGTGATGATCTAAAATAGAAAGTTTAAAATAGAACTAGTCAATTAACTCCCATTGAAGTAGTGCGCTGGCAATATAAATTTCTCCAACACCCCCCCTGAACATCACTATGGAGTAAAAATGAGTCTCGACTACTAGGACATATTAGGTACTCATGTACAATGCAACTCATCAAAATTGAATAAAAATGAGGAAAGAGGGAAAACCATGTGGGAACAAAATCCCCCCTCAAAAGACAATGCATCACAAGAAGAAAAGGCAGTTGCTAGGAAATTGTGTTCTTCACTGCAAGACGATCTCGTAAAGTCTGAAACTTCTGCTCATTGAAAGTCTTCATGAATATGTAGAAATATTTATGGATCTAATGAAGTCCTTTGTTAACTTGTCTATCCTTGTACCCCTTGATCTTGTGGACCCATCTACACCTGAAAATATTCCTTTCTGGTGGAAGTGGAACCATTTTCCAAGTTTGATTCTTTAGGAGTGATTCATACTCCTTTTGCATGGCTTCTTTCCATAATGGATTTCCCACAACCTTATTGTAGGTATGCACATCAGTAGATTGAACCATATAGGAATGCATGGGAATCATAGGTTCTAAAGTTGAAAGTACATGAGAAGGCTCCTCATGCTGAGATTGAGTCCTCCTCGAATCCAATGGATTCCCTGCAAGGATAACTGCTACCTAAAGTGTGAACTGTGCTTTCTTGGGCATCTATTGAAGCTTCAACATTGGATTCTTATTTAGTTGTACTACCTTCTTATTTCCATGTACAGAATTTGAGTGTATGGAATCATCTCTAATGTCTGTAACTGATGGAAGCACAAGAGTATATGAATTTTGCATTGGAGGTGCATGAAAAGTACTCTCCTTATGTGTAAGTAGAAAAGATGAGTCATCATCAGAAAACTTAGTGATTTTATACAACCTTGACTTGTGATCCACCTCACCAGTTGCAATGATGGAATTGTCATGCATGTCAATTACTGAAACTGAATCTGATGTAAATTCAACATTTTTACCTTTATGAGTGATCTAATAAAATGAGAGAAAATTCATAGAAATCTTTGGAACATATACAAAATTCTCAAAAATTCCACTATGGAGTTCCACTCTCCCCTCTCCTTCTACTACTGCTGGAGTATCATCCGCCATGAGAATAGGGGGTCTTGAGCATGGACTCAAAGAAGAGAAAACTTCCTCTTTCACTACCATATGATGGTATGCACCATAATCTATAATCCATGAATCAGATGAGGAATTAATTACAACAAAATCATGATGATTACCTTTCTTAGGAGTAGGATCTTCTTCCTTTTGCTTCTTGACTCCCTCTAGAATGAAGTTTCCAATGTTATTCTTTTGAAGTGTCTATGTCATAAGATCGATATGTTTCTTCATGCATGTGGATTATTCATGATTCGGTTTATTGCAGTAAGTGAATTGTTTTCCCTTATTCCTCTTCTTGGCATCTGAAGACTCTTTGGAACCTAAAGAATCGTTAAATGGTTTGGAATATCCCTCCTTTTCATTTTGTTTCTCCTTCTCGTTCTGTTTGGATTATCGTTTTCCATCATGCATGGTGAGTGCATGCGATTTTGAATCCTTGATTAGGTCCATCTGAATGATTTTTTCCATCTCATGTGTGAGAGAATCAATACATTGATCCATGGTATGCATCTTCCAATTTGTTCCCATGAAATACCTTCCTTAATGGAAAGTGGAAACATAGACAACATATTTTGGTCCTAGATTGGACAAGATTGTTAGAATAAGTTGGTCCACTTGTTTAGACTTATCAATGCCACAAGTTTCTAAGATTAATATCAAAGATTTAAACTTAGTAACGAAATATTATATATTATCAAAACTTTTAAGATTCGAATTATTCAACTCTACCTCAAGCATATGACCTCTCATCTCATATCGCTTTCCAAGGTGGCCTAGATCTCATTTGGAGTCTTTCATGTGGAGAAATGAAACCATAGATCAGCTGAAATCAATTAAAGAAGAATTCATGTGTCTTCATCTTTTTAGTTTTCCCATCTCATCTTCTCAATTGTTGATCTAGGTTATGTTTCTGTCCCCGTCGTTAAGTTGTACAATTCTTTCCCTTTGAGTTGGAATTCTTCCTTGGTATTCCAATCAAAATAATTGTATGGTGTGAGGATTACCACCAATTTTGAATGTATAATAGGTGTCCTATCCATCTCTCCCACTGTTTTTGAGAACCCCTAAAAATATACTCTCAATCTGCAAGTGAAAAACTAAGAAATCACTATAGAAAGGGCACTTTAAGTGAAAATTCGTATCAGTTTTAGGAAATGATCTTCCAACTTACTTTCTGAGAAAATAGTGAGGAATATCTCCCAATGGGTGAAAAACCACTTGCAAAATGGCTCAATTTACTTCTCACGTGAGTCGTTTCCTCAAAAAGTTAATATTTTGGGTGAAATCACTACAAAAAGGTACGAACATAGATTAGTATCAGTTTTGGGAGGTGATATTTTGGCTTACTTTCTGAGGAAACGGTGAAGAATTTCGCCAAATGGTTGAAAACCCAATTTCAGAATGGGTCTATTTACTTCTCATGTGAATCGTTTCCTCAAAAAGTTAAAATTTTAGGAGAAATCACTATAGAAAGGTACGACCACAAATTCATATCAGTTTGAGGAGGTGATCTTCTGACTTACTTTCTGAGAAAACGGTGAAGCATTTCGCCAAATGATTGAAAACCCACTTACATAATGGGTCGATTTACTTCTTTCTTGATCCATTTCCTAAAAAATTTAACATTTTTGGAGAAATCACTATCGAAAGTTAAGACCACGGATTTTTCTCTATGAAACTCTGATTTTCCTTATTCTTTGGCTTGCTCCAAGCAACATATCTCTAATACCATGTCAATGTTTCATTGAAAACTGCACAGGATATATAGATAAAGCAAGTACAAACAAAGATTATCAAGAAAGGAAGAGAGATTCAATATGGAAAAATGAGAATATATATTCACACTACTGTAATGAGTTGATGATTGATACACATATGGTGATCAATATGATACAATGAATGAGTGGAATACACTCATATATAGGACATAACATTTCATAATAGAAAAATGAATGCATGCATAATAGCATAATAGTGATGATCTAAAATAGAAAGTCTAAAATATAAATTGTTAGTTAACTCTCACTGAACTAGTGGCCTGAAAATATAAATTTCTCCAACAAGGAGAACCCTGGTCTAAAACAGTTACTGCAACACCAACCAAGTTTATGTTCCCTATGTCTTTAACCATCACATTTATGGATTCTCCAAGTATATCTTAAAACATACTATCAACGTGTTCCCTTGGGGCTGATCATGATAAGTCCTCTTGGACCATACTTGACATATTGAGGTTCCCTCATGAAATCAATGTATAAAAAGACAGATCAAGGTTTCCTCGTGAAACCAATGTCTTGATTCCTTCATATGACCATTTGAGGGAACCATGAATTGGGCAATGACACCATGTACATGCATGAAACCTTGTCTCCCTCCTTGGGAAACATCACTTTTCCTCCAAGTCTGTGTAATCAATGGATTCAAGGAGATCAAGGTAACAATTTCATCCATCATCGGAAATCCCTCTCATCTCAAGCAAATCTATCTTGAGAACAATAATCTCTCCATCCAAATTCCTCCGTCTATTGGAAAATTATCGTTGAATTATCGTTTCTCGAGACTCTTTCCCTCAATGGAAATCATCTCCCTATTCCAAGGGAAAACTCAAACACTAAATACAACTCAATCTGACTAAAAGTCACCTAATGGGCACCATTCTGACATCTATATAGAATCTTGGTATCTTTGTTGTTCTTGGATTTGAACGATAATATTCTTTCTAATATCGTCCCAAAATATTATTGATATTTTTCAGAAATATAACATTTCTTGACCTGTCAAGCAATGCATTAACAACACCATACCACCCGCACTGGGAAATATTTCCAATGTCTTAGAGATTTTTGTGGCAAGAAACAAGCTAACGGGTCCAATTCCTTCATTTATTTGGTGTCTAATCTCCTCGAGCAATTTATCATTGAACGAAAATTTTCTCCAAGGTACGATTCCAAAATCTTTCTCTAGTATCTCAAAGCTTTGGTACATGAATATTTCAAGAAACCTGTTATGTAATCCCATCCTGCCTTCTCTATAAAATGCATATTCTCTTCTAAGTATCAATCTTTTCGATAACAAGTTGAATATCGGGCACAATCTTGACTAGATTATGAGGAAAGAAATGGTTGACATGCATTTGGATGGCTAGGGGATCGACGGGCTCCTGAGAGATTGGAAACCGACATTGAAGTCCATGTTTACATCTATTGATTTCTCTAATAATAACCCAACAGGAGAAATAAGAGATATTTCCAGGAACATGTCTCAGCTAGGAAACCTGGATAGTCACCACTTCGTCCAACCAATCAAGCATGTGTGTCTGGTATCTATCTTTTTTAATAAACTATTCGTGCCTAGCATGGTAGTGTACCTACTGGTATCTGTAGGTGGATCCCTTATGGTAGATCATTTTATCTTCTGGTTAACAAGAATCATTGTTGAAATAGTCTGAATCGAAACTACACTTTCACCATCGGTGATGTACAATTATTGGTGTGTTATTGCACAATTTATAGCTAGGTCAAATGGCTATGAAGTAGAAGGCCAAACTGGCATAACAGGAACCTATCCCACTCAATGTAACCACGATGGGGAGGTTCTTTCTCTTTAGGGAGGTTAGGCCTAGGGGATATGTCCCCGGTAACCTAGATTTTTGAAGACGCAAAAGTTTAAAAGTCAAAGTAAAGTTCCCCCTTCACAGGTCACCACCAAAACAGATAGTCCCGACTAAACAACCAATAATGAAGTGTAGGCCCAAAGAAGAACACCTTCCCAGAATAAAGAAACAACAAACCAATATATATGCAAGCTATGATTCAATGGGTTAGTACTTCATAAGACTATCTGATATCAATATATAAGCAATTATAACAATGAATATTGATGAAGTCAATGTTTGTTAATATAGCAATGAAATAATATCACTTCACCAATAAATATCAAGATGATATAGCAATCGATGTATCCAATCAATCCCTCATTCAACAAATGCTTTAAACACCATTCAATTGCCTATAAAATAATATTGTTGCGTCAAGATGAAGTAACTAAGGGTGACGTCAGCCTTCTTAGGGTTAGTAGTTAGTTAGGGTTTCAATTTAGCAAAGGTTTTGAGAGTTGTTTATTCACTTTCACTTCAACGCTGGAGGTCCAAGATCAATGCCTAAGGGTTAATGGAGTCAATTTAGAAGAGGATGCAAGGGTTGAAGGAAACTAAGGACTAGAGGAAAGGGTTCTGAAGTGATGCTATGGCAGGGCCTCATAATCAAAACCCTAGGGGAGAGAGGCTCACTATGGTGTTGCTAAAGCAAGGCCACGTGCTCTCTCCTCCTTTCTTAGGTCAACTTGGAAAAAACGGCTAGCATGAAAGATAAATCAAGACTAGAGAGTGTGGTGAGGGAGAGTGTTTCTAAGGCAAGGCTTCTATCACCAAACCCTAGAATTAGGACGACCTTAGGTGTAGATAACCTAGGCTTAGGACATCTCCTCCTCCTTGACTTCAGAGAGTACGACTAGCTTAGGGAGAAGAAGCAATAAGAGTGTAGCTATGGCTAGGCTCTTCCTTCCTTCCTTCAATGGCTGAAAATTTCTCTTTTAGGGGACATGAAACAAGGAACTACTTGTGTGCTTGTCACCTAGGGTTTTTATCAGCAAATTATAAGCATATGCAAGAATATAAGACTACAACCATTCAATCAAGAAGTTTTGCAGAAAAAACACTTACATATCAACATGAAATAGCATGAAAACCCTAGTTGTAAACCTTCCTTCAAGAGAAATGCCAAAAATGCCAAGAAATGCCTTCCTTCAACAAGTGCGCCTCACTAAATCAGAAAAACTACCCAAGTAGGGCGCTAAAATCAGACCTCACTAAATCAGTGAGTAATGTGTTATGTCAAAATGAGGCTAAAACTCCTCAATATATAGTGTATCAATGACCTTAATTAATTTTAGGTCATAAAAATGGCCAACAAGACCAGAATACTATTTTTTTACATTAAATTGTCAAATTAAAACCCTAATTGAGCTGTAAAAAAGGTAAAATCCCCTTTAGGGGAGGCGCTATCCCCTTTTAGGGCAGATGAGACATCTAGGAGCAAAACGTTAGCCCCTCAGGGGCCTCTCCAACATGCCACATGTGCCACTGCTGCCTAGTCTGCCTCCGAAAATGTCCATCAAGCTAGATGACGTCATGGTGAGGATGGGGACGTTCTGAGCCTTCCAATGCCAGCGTTCCATTGAAAAGGGGTCATTCCCCCTAGGTTGGGTTCTGCCAAAGTGCCTCTGATGGAACGTCTTCTTCTTCTCTGGTGCAAAACCCCGATCAAACACTGTCCCGTCTCTGCCCCCCTGATCCGGTGTCAACAACCATCTAATGGGATCTTCAGCCCCATGGAGGTCTGAACTGATCATCTCCCCATGTGTACCGGTCCAAATGGTACCTGTCGGTCGGGCATGGTCCTGCACATCAAAAAATACGCCCTCCATGGGCTCATCAGTCACTGGGATCATAGCAATGTTAATCATGTTTCATCATCAACATTATCAAATATATGCATAAGACCCTAATACATCAGTCAATAGCTCAAAGAGATTACAAAAACCTACAATACATGACTGGACAAAAATACAAGACGTCCTATTGGGCTAGTATCCACAAGAAATGAGAAGTCTCCAGGAAGGTTTCATCCAAGCCATGTAAATGAGATGATGTGGCTAGGGGATGTCCAGACATGTGGTTAGAGTGAGAGCTAGGGATGCATAATGTTATCTATGGGTGCCTTTGTAGAAGGTGAGTTGTACCCGTCATGGATGCAATTTTTCCAAGCTTGTTCTTACCTTTATTATTTTCTTTTCTTTTCTTTTTCTTCTTCTTTTTCTTTTTACTCAAGGGCTAACCAGAGGACACTGCCTTGGCATGGTGACTAGAGATGACAGTGTTACCCGCAAGTACCTTCACAGATATGATAAGGATGGCTCGTGATGAGACCCCCTTTCCCTTGGTCATGCAACCAAAGGTCACTGCCCTGGTGTGGTAACCAGATGGTGGCAATGTCATACTGTTAGGTACCCATGAACCTAATAGGTTGGCTCATGATGAGACCCCCTATCCTCTTGACTAGGTCTTGTTTATTATTTTCTAGGTCCCTCTTATCTCTTGTTGAGAGGATTTTATTTCCTTCTCGGGGATCCATGGGCGAAGCATCTCGAGGTTTCATTTCTAGGCTTTTATCTTTTACCAGCTACTTTTACCTTCTGGGCCTTTAGCCCCTTCTTCCCATGAGATAAGGTGCAACCCTACAAACAGGTCAATTCAATGCCCAAACAAGGGGACTGGGACAAGTGAGTGGGAGATAAGATGAAATAGTGGTGCTATGATAGGAGCGGATGATGGCTTTTCAGAAATCCCCTTGTGGCAAACCCAGACCTATGGGCACATGCTTGTTAGGATACCCTATCAATTTCCCAGAGCATGGTCAAGTGGGATAATGTAATATCCAAGCAGTTGTTAGAGATAAAAGGAATCAAATGCATATATTTAAAGGTTTTAATGATCAAAAGTGACACATACCATGATACCTGGATCAATTACCTCATGGAGAAAGAGCCTCCTCTGATACAAGACCAAGTCGAAGGTGATGGATGTTGTTGTGCTAACAATACGAGTTTGATGAAAGAAGAAAAGGATGGGCCCTCCAGGGCCATGCTTAGGTCAATCCTGCTCTCAGTACTCTATGTCTGGGACCTGTGGGCCTCGAGACATGATCTCCTAGTTATCTCTAAAAATCGGGGATAAAATCTGGCTCCAACTCGGGGACATGTACTCACCGTAGAGTGCACGAGAACCTCAACATATCTAACATAACCTGCAGACCTACTCAAACTCGATAGAGGCATCAATAACAAAAATGGGGCGGTAATGCCACCCCAACATATATAGACATATATATATATATATATATAAACTGAAATAAAACAGTCAATATTCAAATGTGGAAGCAACTAACATGAAATGAAAATGGTATAATACACAAAAATGCCTACTTACCTGTACTTACCTGTGATGTCAGGTCTCCGGTGGGTAGTAACGCTTGATATGCAAAGTGTTTACTGGGAGCTTCAGGACTTCTCTCTCCATGGTCTCTAAGTTGAAAGAGTTCGTACCTGCACAACTCATGATTTTATAAGGACCTCCCCGCAAATTGTCGAACTTCTTGTGCATACCAGGTTTTTCCCTTCTCTTATCCCATAGTAGCATGAAATCTCCTTTGGTGAAGTTTCTTTCCTTGGCTTTATGGTCAAAGGTCTTATTTATCTTTTCTTGGTTTCTTTCCATTTGACCAAAGGCACTCCTTCTTGTCTCATCTAGCTCTATTAGCTGATTGATCCTTCCTTGGATTGCTTCTGCATCCGTAGTGTATTGTTGAGAGAAACGAAGGATAGGAATTTGGAGGTTCACGGGAAGTTTTTCTTCTAGTCCATATACCAACTCAAAAGGAGTTTTTCCTGTGGAAGTTTTTTTTGTTATTCGTTCTGCCCATACTTCATACTTTATTTTACTATCCCAAGACTTCTTATTTTCACCCACAACCTTCTTCAAAATATTCATGAGGTTTTTGTTGGTTGATTTTGCTAATCCATTCCCTTGTGGGTAATAGTTGGAGGATTGGGATAGGAAAATGCCATATTTGAAACAAAATTCTACCAGAGCGTATGAGATGAAAGCTTTGGCATTGCCTGTAGTGATATTGGAAGGCACACCGAACCTAGTTATGATTCGGTCTTCCAGAAAATTCATGACTACTTTTTCGGTGGCCTTCTTTGTAGGGATAGATTCGACCCATCTGGTGAAATAGTCTGTGGATGTTAGGATCCATCAGCAACCATTACTTGAATCGTCCATAAATTCCCCAACAAAGTCCAAACCCCATTGTTGAAAAGGTGCCTCTATCACAATAGGTTTCAGGGGTTGTGCTAGGAGTTTTGGTTTACCAGAGAAGTACTAGCAAGGCTGGCAAGATAGAACATGCTGGTGAGTATCAGAAAAAAGTGTTGGCCAATAATACCCAGCCCCCAAGATCTTGTGGGAAGTAATACGATCTGCAAAGTGTCCACCACAGTATCCAAAATGAAATTCTTCTAGCAACTTCTTTGCCTCTTCCTTGTTCACACATCTAAGTATAACCCCATCAGGATTCCTCCACCCAAGTCTGTCTTTGGTCAAGCAGTATTTCATACCCTTTAATCTTAAAGCCCTTCTTTTGTAGTCTATCAGGCAATCAGGGAAAGATAAGTTCTTTAGATAGTATACAATATCAGAGTACCACTCATCATGCTCTAACTTGCTGATGATTATGTTTATTTTCTCACTCTTGCCCATTTGTATGGATTCTTGGTTTCTCTCGGTCAACATCTGGGCTAAACCTTGTCCCTTTATTATTTTGGTGGGTTTTATTTCCAAGTCATACTCTCGGATCTTGGAAACCGATTTTCCTCTAGTACCCATGCAATCTTGTTGCGATAAGACGTCCTTCGCGGTTGGGTATGGGACATAAGCCTTGATTTTATTGTAACCGACGTAGTTCCTAAAGTGTTTGAGGGACTTGACCAAGGCATAGGCTTGTTTCTCGGTGATGGATTAATTCAGCTCGGAATCTCTTAGGACCTTGCTCATAAAGGCTACGGGGTGTTCATAATCATCAGTATCCTTTTGCATCAAAACACCTGCAATAGTATCCTGGGATGCAAACGAGAATATTATGAAGTCCCATAAGAAATCAAGGTTGATCAAGACAGGAGCTTGGGAGATAGAATTCTTGATATATTCAAAGGATTTGTTGGTTGTATCACCCCATCTGAAAGAAACATCCTTTTTCAGCAAAGAACTAAAAGGTTTTATCCTCTCAGCAAAGTTTGGTACAAATCTACGAATGAAGTTGATTTTTCCGATAAAGGATTGAAAAGACGTTTTGTTGGTTGGGGGGTGGATGTCTTTTATTTACTGGACTCTTTCAGGATCAATGGAGACTCCTCCTTGCAAGGCCACATTTCCTAACAATTTTCCTTCATCAATCCTGAAGATAGATTTCTTGGGATTCAGTGAGATACCATACGTTCTGCATCACTCAAAAACAATCTCGAGGTGTGAGAGATGGTATTTCCTATCTTTGGACACGACTGTAAGGTCATCTTGGTAAATCTCTATGATTTTTTGTATGAGGTATCTGAAGGAAAATTCCATTGCTCTTTGAAAGGTAGCACCGACATTCATAAGACCAAACGACATCCTTAAGTACATAAAAGTTCCCCAAGGCATAGTAAACGTAGTTTTGAGTTGGTCTTCTCTTTTGAGCAAAACTTGGTTGTATCCTGAGAACCCATCTAGCATAGACATCATCCCTGCCCCTGTAACCCGCTGAAGTAAATGTTCCATGTTTGGGAGAGGATAATTGTCTTTTAAAGATAACTAGTTGAGGTTGTGGAAGTCGACACATAGGCATATGTCACCAGTCTTCTTTAGAACAACCACCAAATTTAACATCCAAGAAGAATACCTGATAGGGGCTATGATACCAGCATCAACCATCTTTTGGAGCTCTTTCTGTATTTGGCCTACCAACTTTGGGTTGATACACCTCAGCTTTTGTCGGAAAGGTTTGGCCCCTTCCACCAAGGGTATGGCGTGTTGGATGACATCCCCCTTATAGGCTTTCAAATCATCATAGTTCCAAGCAAAGGTATCTCTGAATTCCCTGATGAGTGTTAGTATCTCCTTCCTTTCTTTCTCAGTGGTGCCCTTTCCTATTTTGACCATCCTTGGGTCTATTTCTGTACCGATATTGAATTCTAGAGCTTCTTTAGCTTGTTTATTGGGTCTTTTTCCTTTGAAAACATCATGTTTGTCAAAAAGGTTTTCTAGGGGAATACAACCCTTTGGCAAGGTATTTCTTTGTAGGTTAATGACTTCCAGGTTCATGGAGTCGGCTAGGAAATCAATTTGCAAATCGGTGAATTCCTTGTTGTTCTCCATGAACCTAATAATTTGATCGTCATCCTAAAAAACTTGTCAATATTCCAAATTATCGGGAACAAAAGGCCTAAAAAGAACCTCCATCTTGCATGAGTCGTGAAGAGGTCCTTCGCACGGTTGTAAGGTAGAAGCAAAGACAACCAAAGCATTAGCCCCGTGGTTTTATTCTCGAGGAACGGCTTCAATTGACACTATTCTGAAGGATTTTGAAAGGGATTGAGCCATGTCTCGATACCTTTTTAACTTTTCATTTTTAGTGGCAAATCTCATCATAACTTGTGATACAATGAGGTCTGAGTCTCCCTTTACCTCTAGGAGTGTAACGCCTTTGTCAATTGCTAAATTGAGACCTAGGATCAAGGCCTCATATTCGGCAATGTTGTTGGTGCAATGGAATTCTAGCCTATATGAATGGTAAAAGACTTCACTGAAAGGGGCTGTCAAAACTATTCCAGTGCCCGATCGAGAGTTTGAGTGTGATCCATTGAACTCCAAGGTCCAGATTCCTTCAGTTTCTTCAATGGCATCCACATCTAACTTCCCTTCCTAGATAAACCAATTATTGAGGTCGTTGTCGATACACAAGAGTTGGTCACTTGTCTTATTAGAGGTTTCAACTAGGGAGCCAACGAGAGGTTCGTTGTGGATGGTGAAGAATCTCCCTTCAAGATGAGGGATAGTTTCCTTGGATTGTTGTCTATGAAAACTTCCATCTAAGTTATCTATGAGACCTTTGTGAAGGATGATACCCAAATTACCTACAACATCTAAGATGACCACATTTATCAAGAAGGGAGCACTGGGGCAGGAGTCAAAGGCCACCTTAAGGTTGTTAATGATTCCTTTTGCAAAGTCACCTCTGGTATTTGTTTGTGAGAGGCTCAGGCCTAATTGATATATAACCTCTTCCGTCATTATGTTGGTTGTGGCATTTGGGTGCAGGAGACAATTGCAGAGGAGGGAGTCCTTGACTTAGAGAGTGACATAGAAAGGTGTGAACTCACCATTTTTGGAGAATGGGTGTCCTACTTAGTGGATAAAAAGAGGGAAATATTCCAGAGGATTTTTCTCAACATTTTCAGGTAGGACAATTTCAATCTCGTTCTTAGGAGGCCCCTTTTTCAAAGGAAGTTCTTGGGAAGGGGTAATTCTCTCATGGGAAAGGCTCCATTTTCTTTTGGTGGGAGCAAGTTCGACTTAGAGAATTCTTGGGGGTTCAGGTTCCATGAAAATATTATTACCAGGATCGCATAGGTCATCATCTTGTGAAAGGTCTACTTGACGAATGTAGTCTTTGAACTCAAGATTTTTCTCAATTTGAAAGGCTAAGTCTTGTGCTTCCTCTAAAGTTGCAGGTGACCGCTCCTTGAGGGCGAACTGTAAGACTCCTTCCAAGGAGAACAAGTAATGATCGAGGATATCTTGTTCTGAGCCTACCTTTGATCATACCTTTTTGAGGAGAAGGTTGAACCTATCACTGAAATCCCTAACACTCTCACATGATCCTTTGCAAATGCTAAGGTATTGGGAATATGAATCTTGTGAATGTTCACTGTTGCACCACCTTATTCTAAAGGCCTTTTGTAGTTCTTCGGGGTTTTTTATGCTTCCTTTTGGTCAACCATCAATCCAAACTTTAGCATCCTCTACAAGGGAGCTTGCAAAAAGTCTCATAAAGACATCAGGGTATTCCTGACCATCCAAATGAAATTCAAAACTATCACAGAACTGGGCCCAATGTGAGTTACCAGGGACAATTTTTCTTGAGAAAAGTGGTAGCCAAGAACTTGCATCCTTGGGTAAGTCATGCAACACTCCTTGGATGTTACTTAGGTCGAAACAGTTGAAAGTCTCTGGGTGAGACCACTTGTGTGGATTAGTCAGGGGTGAAGAGCTTGTTAAAGTGACAGTGGCCATAGTAGACTGATTTGAGTATTGTCGCCCACTACGGGTCGTCATTGGTGGAGTCGCCAGATAATTTGCTTGAAATTATCAAAGAAAAGGGGGAAAACACCCTAGTGGAGTCGCCAGGTAAGCTTGTAAGAAAAGGTCTCTGAGGCAAGGCTTACTGAAAATATGTGTCCTTTGAGGAGAATTGACTCAGTGTTCCCCGACAATGGCACAAAAATGTTATCGCACAGTTTGTAGCTAGGTCAAATGGCTATGAAGTAGAAGGCCAAATTGGCGTAACATGAACCTATCCCACCAAATGTCACCATGATGGGGAGGTTCTTTCACTTTAGGGAGGTTAGGCCTAGGGGAGACGTCCCCAGTAACCTGGAGTTTTGAAGAGGCAAAAGTTTAAAAGTCAAAGTAAAGTTCCCCCTTCACAGGTCACCACCAAAACAGATAGTCCCGGCAAAATAGCCAGTAATGAAGTGTAGGCCCAAAGAAGAACACCTGCCCAGAACAAAGAAACAACAAACCAATATATATATGCAAGCTATGATTCAATGGGTTAGTACTTCATAAGACTATCTGATATCAATATATAAGCAATTATAACAATGAATATTAATGAAGTCAATGTTTGTTAATATAGCAATGAAATAATATCACTTCACTAATAAATATCAAGATGATGTAGCAATCAATGTATCCAATCAATACCTCATTCAACAAATTCTTTAAAAACCATTCAATTGCCTATAAAAGAATATTGTTGTGTCAAGATGAAGTAACCAAGGGTGACGTCAACCTTCTTAGGGTTAGTACTTAGTTAGGGTTTTAATTTAGCAAAGGTTTTGAGAGCTGTTTGATCACTTTCACTTCAACGCTGGAGGTCCAAGATCAGTGCCTAAGGGTTAATGGAGTCAATTTAGAAGAGGACGTAAGGGTTGAAGGTAAATATCAAGATGATGTAGCAATCAATGTATCCAATCAATCCCTCATTCAACAAATGCTTTAAACACCATTCAATTGCCTATAAAAGAATATTGTTGCGTCAAGATGAAATAACCAAGGGTGACGTCAGCCTTTTTAGGGTTNGCAAGGGTTGAAGGAAACTAAGGACTGGAGGGAAGGGTTCTAAAGTGTTGCTATGGCAGGGCCTTAGAATCAAAACCCTAGGGGAAGAGAGGCTCACTACGGTGTTGCTAAAGCAAGGCCTCGTGCTCTCTCCTCCTTCCTTAGGTCAACTTGGAAAAAACATCTAGCATGAAAGATAAATCAATACTAGAGAGTGTGGTGAGGGAGAGTGTTGCTAAGGCAAGGCTTCTATCACCAAACCCTAGAAGCAGGATGGCCCTAGGTGTAGATAACCTAGGCCTAGGACGTCTCCTCCTTCTTGACTTCAGAGAGTACGGCTAGCTCAGGGAAAAGAAGAAATACAAGTGTAGCTATGGCTAGGCTCTTCCTTCCTTCTTCAATGGCTGAAAATCTCTTTTAGGGGACATGAAACAAGGACCTACTTGTGTGCCTGTCACCTAGGGCTTTTATCAGAAAATTATAAACATATGCAAGAATATAAGACAACAACCATTCAATCAAGAAGTTTTGCAAAAAAAACACTTACATATCACCATGAAATAGCATGCAAACCCTAGTTGTAAACCTTCCTTCAAGAGAAATGCCAAAAATTCCAAGAAATGCCTTCCTTCAACAAGTCCGCCTCACTAAATCAACAAAACTACCCAAGTAGGGTGCTAAAATAAGACCTCACTAAATGAGTGAGTGATGTGTTATCTCAAAATGAGACTAAAACTCCTCAATATATAGTGTATCAATGACCTTAATTAATTTTAGGTCATAAAAATGGCCAACAAGACCAGAATACTGTTTTTTTACATTAAATTGTCAAATTAAAACCCTAACTGAGCCGTAAAAAAGGTAAAATCCCCTTCAGGGGAGGCACTATCCTCTTTTAGGGCAGATGAAACATCCAAGAGCAAAATGTTATCCCCTTAGGGGCCTCTCCAACATGCCACACGTGCCATTGTTGCTTGGTCTGCCTCCGAAAATGTCCATCAAGCTGGATGATGTCAAGGTGAGGATGGGGACATTCTGAGCCTTCCAAGGCCAGAATTCCACTTAAAAGGGGTCATTCCCCCTAGGTCGGGCTCTGCCAAAGTGCCTCTCATGGAATGTCCTCTTCTTCTCTAGTGCAAAACCCCGGTCAAACGCTGTCCTGTCTCTGCACCCCTGATGGGGTGTCAACAACCATCAGATGGGCTCTTCAGCCCCATGGAGGTATGAACTGATCATCTCCCCATGTGTACTGGTCCAAATGGTACCTACCCGTCGGGCATGGTCCTGCACATCAAAAACTACGCCCTCCATGGGCTCATCAGTCACCGGGATCATAGCAATGTTAATCATGTTTCATCATCAACATTATCAAACATATGCATAAGACCCTAATACATTAGTCAATAGCTCAAAGAGATTACAAAAATCTACAATACATGACTGGAGAAAAAGACAAGATGTCATATTGGGCTAGTATCCACAAGAAATGAGAAGTCTCCAGGAAGGTTTCATCCAAGCCATGTAAATGAGATGATGTGGCTAGGGGATGTCCAGACATGTGGTTAGAGTGAGAGCTAGGGATGCATAATGTTATCTGTGAGTGCCTTTGTAGAAAGCGAGTTGTACTTATCATGGATGCAATTTTTCCAAGCCCGTTCTTACCTTTATTATTTTCTTTTATTTTCTTCTTCTTATTCTTTTTCTTTTTATTCAAGGGCTAACCAGAGGACACTGCCTTGGCATGGTGACCAGAGATGACAGTGTTACCCATAAGTAATTTCACAGAGATGATAAGGTTGGCTCGTGATGAGACCCCCTTTCTCTTGGTCATGAAACCAAAGGTCACTGCCCTGGCGTGGTAACCAAATGGTGGAAATGTCATATTGTTAGGTACCCATGAACGTAATAGGTTGGCTCGTGATGAGACCCCCTATCCTCTTGACTAGGTCTTGTTTGTTATTTTCTAGGTCACTCTTGTTTCTTGTTGAGAGGTTTTTTATTGCCTTCTTGGGGATCCCTGGGCGAAGCATCTCGAGGTTTCATTTCTAGGATTTTATCTTTACCAACTGCTTTTACCTTCTGGGCCTTTAGCCCCTTCTTCCCACAAGATAAGGTGAAACCCTAAAAACAGGTCAATCCAATGCCCGAACAAGGGGAATGGGACAGGTGAGTGGGAGATAAGATGAAATAGTGGTGCTATGATGGGAGCAGACGATGGATTTTTAGAAATCCCCCAGTGGAAAACCCAGACCTATGGGCACAGACTTGCTAGGATACCCTGTCAATTTCCCAAAGCATGGTCAAGTCGGCTAATGTAGTATCCAAGCAGTTGTTAGAGATAAAAGGAATCAGATGCATATATTTAAAGGTTTTAATGATCGAAAGTGACACATACCATGATACCTATACAAATTACCTCATGGAGAAAGAGCCTCCTCCGATACAAGACCAAGCCGAAGGTGATGGATGCTGTTGTGCTGACAAGACGAGTCTGATGAAAGAAGAAAAGGATGGGCCCTCCAGGGCCATGCTCAGGTCAATCCTGCTCTCGGTACTCTATGTCTGGGACCTGCGGGCCTTGAGACATGATATCCTAGTTATCCCTAAAAATCAGGGATAACATGGTGTTTACATTAATGGTTCCTTTGCAGCTCCAGTAGTACCTACGCTAAGTTAGGCTTCCATTTCCCTTTCATTTACCCAGTCCCTCCTATGAGGGAGTCAATCCAAGTCTTGGTCTGATACCATGTTGATTTTTCTATATGACATAATGTGTGATATTGATGTATTATTACAATGATGAGTGTTCCATATATAGAGAACATATGGTGACCATCCATGAAAGGGTGTGTCCCTTTGATAATCAATAACTATTTATTATTATCATTAACTTATTATATATATTATTTAATAATCAATAATTATATATTTATTAATTATTAATCTAAGAGAATGTCTTCTCGATGTTGTATAAACATCAACACCTTTCTTCAATTTCATTGCAACACTGATAAATGGCTCAGAATCCAAGTTTTCTAATGCTAGAAGGGAACTTAATCAAGGATGCTCTATGTTTCCCTTTCTATTTTTTATTGGTGGTAGAAGTCTTGAATAAGACAATTTCAATAGCCAAAAGAGAGGTGCTATTAAGGGTATCAAAAGGGGTAATTCTATTTCTTTTTCTAACATATTATTATAGATGATGTGATTTTCTTTGGCTTAGGGATAATAAAGGAAGAATATTTTTCTAAGGAAATTCTTGATCTATATAATAAAGTGATTAGGATGGAAGTAAATGTCCATAAGTACTCAATTATTTTTAATGGTTTGAAGGAGGATTTAAAAATACAATTATCGCAAGTATTTCATTTTACTTTTTCTCCCTTTGACAATGGGTTAAGATAATTGGGATTTTATTGTAAACCTAGTGACTATAGATTAAAAGATTGGTATAGGCTCTGTAATTGATTCTACACATAATTTTTCAGAGGAGGTGGGCTTACCTTGATAAAATGATTGATGGAAAGGATTCATTTTATTTGGTTGTCCTTACTCCACATTCCAAAGGGAATATTTGAAAAAATCAAGGAAAGGTGCTTTAGTCTCGTGTGGGCAAGGAAAAGAGAAAAATAAGGAAAACCTTTAGTTAAGTCAAAAAATTCTACAAAACATGTAGATGCATTAGGATAGGGCTTAAAGAATACTCACATATTCAAATAAGAACTGGATACTAAGATCCTTTGCAGAATGATGCAAAATGAAGGGCTACGGGGAAAACTAATGCCTATGAAGTACATAGTGCCTAGGTCAATGACGAATTGGATTAGCATAGAAGTAAATGCATATGGATGGGTTTCAATCATTTGGAAGGATTTAATGGAAGCATTTCCATTGCAAGAAAGATGGGTGGTTTGGAAGGTAGGGAAAGGGAATAGAGTAAGAATTGAGGAATATCCATTGATGGGTTATTGAGAAAGTTTTAGGATTTTTCAATTTTTTAAAAATGTACTCTCTCAATTGGATATTTATAGCTTAGAAATTTTTTTGGATCCAAGGACTAGTTCCATATGGAATCAATGATGGAAATATTCCTTTCCAGTATATCTCCAGGAGAGGAAGTGGAGGAATGGGAACAATTCATTTGTAGTATTAAATACAATACTATTAGACTCAAAGAAGACAAAGATGAAATTATTTGGTCAAAGAACAAATGTGGAACAAATCCTATAATACAAAACAAAATTATGTTATGAGGGTAGGATAGAGGAGAATTAATAGGGAGAGAAGAAGTGGCAGTGGAAATATATTTGAAAGTTGAATTGGCCCTTAAAAACTATGATATTTATATGGCTAGCACTATGCAACAAAGTAATTTCAAGGACAACAATAAGAAGAGAACATGGTAAGGCCCATGGAGGTACATTCTATGCAAGAATAATGTTGAAACTATTGATCATTTGCTAGTGCATTGTTCTTACTGAAAAAAAGTTTGGTGTGATGCTCTAAAATTGATAGATGGGGAAGGAAAATGGGAAATGGAGACAATATTTGATTGTTTTGAATAATGGTATAGAGAAAAATAAATTATGATGTCCAATTCTTTTTCTTACACTCTTGCTTGGAAACTTTGGCTAACAAGAAATTAAATGATATTTTGAAACAAAGATATTCTTCTAATACATTTAATTACTATGTAATATTTTCTTATGCAGGAATCTGGAAACCAAAACAAATAAAGAATCCTAGAGTACTTAAAGTCGTCTATAGGTATAGACAAATCTAAGGCATGGGGATATTTTGATGGAGCATGTCATGGGTGTTTGTGGAGTAGGAGGCATAATATTCTTGAAATAAAATCAATGTATCACTTCTAAATAAATGGTGGCACAAGGAACAAGTGAAAATGTTGAATTGTATTCTTTATGGTTACGACTAAAAATTGCACTAGAAATAGGTGTTTCATGTATTTAAATTATCAGAGACACTAAGATTAGAATTGATTGGAAAACCCTGGATGGGGTTTCATACAATGCATAGAGCACATGATATTCCACCACACATTGAATCCACCGAACACCTAGCTCCTTGAACCTCAATCCGACAATATAGGTGGAAGTATCCAGAAGTTGCAACATAAAATCGTCCAAGTTTTATCGTACTCGACAAAATTTGGCACCAAGGAAATGTTGTAGGCATGCAGACAGAGGTTGGCATTCTTAATGCCTAGTACTTGGAGTTTAATGAGCCTTTAACAGTCATGACGCAAGCGCAAAGAGGTGAATTAAGGAAGCTAAGGGTTCGAGAGAAATTCCATTCTATCGTCGGCTCCAACCTGGTGCACCACCACAAAAGAAGAAAAGCGTGGGTCTAGGCATTTCATTTGAGGGAGTGGGTTTAGACATTTCACTACAGGGAGTCCACCAAGCCTGTAAAAAGCATGCTGCGACAGCAAGGCCTCCTGAAGCGTGGTAGGGGAGATCGCATTCTAGTAGGACGATCTCTCTCCTCAATCGCGGGAAATGATAAGATGAATTCCCATGGGAAGCATTCTAGGTATCTCACATGTAACTCGAACAAGGAACAATAGTAGGACAACAAACAAACCTCGGGTGGTTGGGGTTGTAAGATTGAATGGCTTGATAGGAATGGGCGTAATAGAAAATGAGAGAGCACGCAGAGCTTGCACACAACACACAAAACAGATATCTTATTAATTAAACATTGAGTTACATATATAGGAATCTAGATCCATATAATGTGGATCTAAATAGCTAACTAAGGAATACTAACAAACCCAATCCCAAACTAAGTAAGCATAATCCTAACACCCTCCCTTAATGCTTACTTTACAAATTACAATAATACTTAATCACAATTACAACACTTAAACTTTTGTCTGTCTGTCTGGTCTTCCTCATCACTGAAACTCACTCTGCAGTCACACGACTTCTGCTCTTTCTTCTTCCTCTTCTTCGAGCTTTCCATCGACGCATTTAAAGTCAAAACGCCTCTGACCATCTTTCTTGCACTTGTATACTGGACAATTTGACAACGGCTCATCGGAATTCCAGGTGATGAAGTTGACTGATTGTTGATGCATTCTGTAGACTTGCCTTCATGCGTGGTTTTTGCTTTGTCAGCGGGTATGCAGAGAAGAGTTTGGATCTTGAATGTCCCTCAACATTCCTTTACACAAGGTGACTTCCAATAAAAACAATGTACTTGATACTGGGGCTACTTGCATCAAAATACAAGTTCTGATTTTTACATAAACACTTAAACAAAATAACACGTAAGCGACACTTAGAACACGGCGGTCACATTACACACAAAATAACCTGTAACTGACACTTCCGGAGCACGACGGTCACATCAGCATATAACAGAAATTGACATAACTAAGTTAGCAATCGGTTCTCTCCCGGAGCACAACAGGTCAAGAACTACTAACTTGAATTGAATCACTCTGTTCTTATAGTTGGTTCTTCATATTGCAATTTTTACAAACAAATAATACAATAATAACACCACACAAAATTTCAAGAACATTAGAAACATTTTACTGTGAATTTCAGGACTGAAGATCTGGTCTTCCTTTTCATTACAGCTAGACATCGCCTGGTCTAAACGATGAGTGGCTCCTCCTTCTCGCAAGCTCCTCTCTGTTTATTTCCCAGCAGCATTGCAATTCCAATCAGCGCAGGATGATGGGTGGGTCTTCGGCCAGCAGAGATCGACTGAATGACACGCAGTGAATGACAGGCATATGGGTGGCTCTTCGTTGGACGTCTCCTCTACATGTGGTGAATGACAGCAGAGAGGGGCAGAGGGGCGATCTGCAGAGATTGCAGCGGGTTGGACATGACAGCCAGCGTATTAGTGGTTAAACAGATCTTTAACGCGACGACAAAACAAAAACATCCTCTGCAGATGTGCAGCTCCTCCCAGCAGTCGGCAAACTGAATAAAACAATACACAAATAAATACCACACAAAAAAACCTACTCCTACAGCTCATTAAACCACGACTCTCACATCATCCTGGGCACTCCCGTGAGGGATTAAGCCCAGCCAGGCTCTGATACCATAATAGAAAATGAGAGAGCACGCAGAGCTTGCACACAACACACAAAACATATATCTTATTAATTAAACATTGAGTTACATATATAGGAATCTAGATCCGTATAATGTGGATCTAAATAGCTAACTAAGGAATACTAACAAACCCAATCCCAAACTAAGTAAGCATAATCCTAACAGGGCGTTCTCTGGGTTATGCCTCGAAATATTTCCTTTGTTGGAATTCTTCTAAGAGCCCTCCACAAAACTCCCCTAGCAGTGCTACAAGGAACATTCATGATTCCCACTCCTTGAGCAACTCAATATAGCACTTTTTGGAGGCATCATCTGCATAAATGAGAAATGTCACCAACGCGAAGGATTCTCAGTGCATCTTCGACAACTTATCGACCCTTCAACAATTGGTTTTCGAGCTTCACAGCGAGGTCTTCGATCTTAAATTTCGCATTGAGCTTCTGGAATATCATCTGGATCTAGCAACGAACTTCAACACCTATCGAGAAGCCACACCTTCTCTTGCGACAATTGAGGCAACAATGCTCATCCTACTTCCTCCTAGATAGAAATGAAGCCACGCTTGAAGGACATCAGGTTCAACTTTTTTGGTTTTGGCTATTCTAGCTTGTATATGGTCCTCTTGAACATAATTTTTATCATTCTTGAGGATAGATTAAATGTTATCGACCTTGTCTTTTTTGTGTATCTGGCCATGTCAAACAGTCTCTATATCATTAAAGCCCCTCAACTCTGTATATATTTTGGTCTCATAGGAAGTATAGTCTTGAACACTCAGATGAAGTGGAGTTGGTTTCCAGTCATAATGACCTATGCTCTAGTGAACAATGGTCATTTTGTAACAAGGTTTCATGAAATGCACTTTATAGAATACTTACATAAAAAAAAATGGGAAAAGTAAATTGGCAAATTTATTACTTCATCCTATTATGAATAGAATTAAAAGGATAAGGGTCAAAGTTTGTAAATATTTCTTTCTTTAACATGTATCCAGATAAGTTTAACATGTATCCAGATAAGTTAATGAGAATACATATAACCTCTCCAAAAGCATTTTTTCTTTAAGAGTATTTGATGAGTATAATTGAAAAAAATAAAGGAGGACCAATCCCAAAAGTGTTCCTAACCCTCACAAGCCAAAAAAAAATGGGTTGACTCGTTTCTTTCATTAAGTTTTCTTGATTAAAAAAGCAAAGAGACTAGTGCTTTAAAACACTAAATAGACATATTTTAATGTATATTTTGTTTTTTTAAGTATCAAATACAGTTTTCTCTTGGAAAAATAAAGAAAATAGCATTACTTCGCTTTGACTTGTTATGAGAAACAATGAAAGATAACATAGTGAGCATTTCCAAAAGTTGAAGAATTAAAGAGTAGATTGTTTTGGGTTGTTTTAAGGAATAGTGAAAGATGTATTTTCAAACGGCAATTGAGGAAAAGGTAAATTAGGAGAAGTTTAAATTAGAAATCAGATTGAAAGAAAAATGAAAACTTTGCAAAGCATAGAGGAGAGCTTGTTCTTTGGAATTAGAAAAACACAAAAATATTAGAAAGCATTGTGAAACATTTCAAAAAAATACAAAAATATTAGAAAGCATAGTGAAACATAGAGGAGTTCTTTGCTAGGATATAAAGTTGCTCATAAATGAGTATCACTGAAATCCAAGTACTTTTCAAAAAAATTGTGTTCATGAAGAAGGTTATTGTCTCCTGTTTCAATTAGTTATATGAGTTATAAGAACGAGGGATTTTTAATTATATTAATTATAAAAATTAAAGATTTTTATCAAAGAATTTTTTTTCAAATTTGTTTCTAATTATGAAAATCGATAACTAGTTGGAGTGATTCTAGCTAAACCTTGGATCAAATCCACTAACTGCCACTATAAGGTGGTGTACCTCACGAAGTCCACATGTAAAAGTTGGCCGAATTGACTTTGTTTTATGGATTGATAGTATATAACAATAAAACAGAAGGCTCACTTTGATATGTTTAGAATATATTAATGAGTATTAATTTAGGATGAAGGATCAATGAAGTGTTAGTAGATTTTAGAATGTAGATTATGTCTCATCTTTATGCCAATTTTGTATTGGGAAAAACATAAACCTTGATAAGAATGTGAATACATTCTAGTTTTGTACGATCTTCCCACTCTTCTACATTATGAATCTCATAAATTTCAGCGAGGTTCTTGTGTTTGTCTGAAATGCCAAACGCCAACTCGGTAATTAGACCTTCCTTTTGTAACATCTCTTAGTTACAGTCTGCTTTTAGTATTCATGTATAAATGTGTGTGAGAAGGGACAATATCCCACCTCTGTATAATTCTGATATGTATTCTTGTATATTGTTGACTTAGTTTTTAAAATGCGTAAAGAGTGTGCATCTGTCCCACCTGGTCGGGTTGTACATTAGAGAGTGGAGACATGATGTCGAATCCTTCAGCACACAATTTGTTTAATAATATTTCGCATTCAATTTTTCACCCAATAACTGAATCCGTGAATGCATTCATTAAACAGCAAATCAATTATCGGTAAAGACTTACAGACAAGTATTGTGTTTTAATAGCTACAAACAGGAATTGTGCTTTGACATTATTTTAGGGTATTGACAAAAAGGATTCTAAATTTCTAATGTCGATTACAAAATGTATAAAAATAAGAAAAAATATAATTTTTTTTAATGTTAATTAAGAAAAATATAAAATCAAAAGATAACATATACCAGAGACATTTTAAGCAGTCATAAAATTTATAATAAAAACATACAAATTTACAGTCAAAGACTATAAATTTAAAATTTATAAGCGATCAAAGACTATAAGTTATGTTTAAAACGAGATTCATAAAATTTATGCTAAAGGTAACATCACTGACACCCTGACCAAAATCTCCCAAAACTTTCATGGTTTGCATGACTTCAGATTTTTTTGGACTTCATAAGTTGAATCATGAGACCCCAAAATCCAAATGGAACCATAATGTCTAACTTGCTACTGAGTTCATTACAATGCACCTTTTCTGGGAGCGTTTGGGACTTTGATCAGGCGATTGATCCCGTTTCCCTACCAGAAACGTTGGATGGTCATAGCTCTCCCGTGTCTTGGGATTTTGGGTTTCCAATTTCATATATGACTTTAAGAAAACTGGAAATTTACAGGATTTGAATTTGTTTTTTCCTCCAAAAAAAAGTTATTTCTTTTAGAATAACTAAAATGATGATATCACAGTGGATGGAATAAATAAAATGATATCACAATAGATGGATGGAAAAGAAATACAAAATTCCAATAAATTTTGTCATATATTTGATGAAAATCAGAATGAGAGAATTTGTAGCTGAGTTTTATGTCGATTGGGATGTTTGTAAACGATCCATAAACAGTTAACAATATTGCATTCATGGCCATATATACTGGAATACATATCATTTGATGAGGGTATATATATAAAAAGATGGATCCATAATAGTCCAGGGATGAAGATGGATCTATGATAACGATAATAGCATGGATATTGGCACTGCAGGTATTGTGAAATATAAATATAACAGTTTATTTTAATGCAGGGACGAGTCTCAATATTGGATATTGAATAGAGTCATACTGCATAGCTTTTCTCTATTGCGAAATTTCTTCTCTATATAGTGCAATCGTTATCCTAACGTTTTAGATCAACTCTGGAATATAATTGCCTCATCATAAACCAAAAAAAATATCAGACAGGGAAAAAACTTGGTAAATTACTTCTGAGCCATAAGTTCTAGTTCATCTAAAAACGAACAAACCGAGATTTTGTTTCAATCGTCAGATATTGTGGAGGCAAGTCTACAGAGATCTAATGTTAAGTATAATAACCTCAAAGAGCGTATCTGAATCAACCTTTTGAGCACAATGTCATATTGTTATGTTGTTGGTCTACAATGTTCCAGTGTCGCAGACCATATTGCTGTTTTTTTTTCAGACTATAAGGTTTTCTCGATGCTTAAAGAAGTGTTTAGAGTTGTGGATGGTACATAACGGGATTTATACAACAACTACCGAAAACAGCATGACTCTGAAAGTTAGCAGAAGCTGGGAATCGGTTCTCTCCCATTACCACCTATGGAATTTATAATTGTAAAAAAAATTATAAATTTATCCAATCAGATCTGGTATTTATGTTTTTCTGGAACCGAAGATCTAACTGTAATAAAGGGTTTGCTAAAGCTGCATACAGATATCTGAAATTCCGAGAAATCTAAAAAGGAAAATTACATTAATATATGTAAGTGATGCACTCCACAGACCACCAATACAGTACATGATACTTTAACCCTACGTAACAGCAAAGCAGATCAGCAGAGACCATAATAAACTACCTTCATACAAGCCGAGGTGAACTTCTTCAGGCACCACTCTGATCAATTTGGTTGTTCATTGCTGGAACAATCATGAGTTTTCCAGGAGGTGCAACTGTGAATGCATCTCTTGCATCTATCGCCTGTACACCATTATTATATATCCTCCACAATAACACAATAATCCTAAGCCTAAGTCGGACCATCTCCACTTGATTCCCCGCAGTGCAATCTCACTCTTTTAAGTTTATGAAGTTTGACATCAACTCCTTAAGATCAAGAGAGGGAAATTGCAAGCCTTGAAAGTGTTGAAAATGATGAAGAGAAAAGGTATAAAAGCTCAGAGATGATATATCTCTGGACTTTCTAGCATCTACAAGAAAAACAAATCTGAGGCATACCCGGCAAATACGGCTCGCAGCTGTAACATATATAACTCACAAATATATGCTTCCATTTAGTTCTATCCAACGAAATTTCCTAAGCTGTAAAAATCATGGACCTCTGCGAGCAAATACCTATGCCTAATTTTAGCTTCAGGTGGGGAAGTTCCCGTTGGCCTGCACGCAATATTTGATAACACTGGATCGAGGGATTTTCCGTACTCGACTGATATTAGAATTGTTCATTGCCTTTGGCACGCCTGCAATAAAATCCGTTGAGAAAATGAGTGCCATTAGAGGACCAAAAGGCGGCACATGCACACTTATCATCACGGCGCTGAAACACTGTTTTCGAAGATCATAGAAACTGGAAAGCTTCATTAGGTCGCCGTCAATAATTCCACTCGATCGCTTAGACTATTTAGGGTTCGATGACCTAGAAGCGCAACAGATCTACTGCAGCACCACCACTAGATCCGATCCAAAACGTTGGATCAGATTAAGATTAACTGAGTACTTTGAGCTCGAACCGTGTGTTAACCCTCATACAAAACGAGTTCCATGCTTCTCTGTAGCAGTCGCGAAGGACTAGGGGGATGAAGGAGACGGCGGTTTGAGGAATGAAGAAAAGTGATATGATGCAGGTGGATTTTTGTAAGCGAAGATGGTCAACAGAGAGGAGGCAATCGAGAAATGAGGAGGGGGAGGAGGCGTTTGAGGAATCGTATGCCCTTACACTCTGTGCAAGGGACCAACAACCCAGTTCAGTTCTCGAGTGCTTGTGGACAGGAGATGATGAATCGGATGCGCAATAACCTGGCGTCCCCGTTTAACGTGTCAGCGTTCCTCCCTAGGTTACGCTGTGGACACGCGAGGGATGAGGGAATTGGGATCGATGGTGAATGTCGAGCTATGAGGGAATTGGGATCGATGTTGAATGTTAAGGGATGAGGGATGGAGCATTTTATGGATCATAGAAAGTATTTTAAGGATTAGAGATAGAAGTAGTTTAATCGGGTAGCAAGTTATTTTTTTTTATCATTATCATTTTTTGTTGGACAGAAAGAAAGTAGTATTTTTTTTTTATAGGGTTAGAATTTTGTAAATAATTATTTATTATTTGGATTTTGTTCAATTTATTTTTGGATAATCATTGTGTCAGACTTAATCACTTTTTATAGATCTGAAATAAAATTCGTTGTTTGGGAAAATCAATTATAATTTAGTACTTAATCAATGGTGGAAATAGTTATTATTGGCTGCTATTCTGGAATACACCGACTCATCATCATAGTTATTCAAGGAAAACCATATTACCTAGAATAAGTCACTGGTGGTCTCTAAGGAGGCAGACTTTCACTCTTGCCAGATGCCTCTTTCTCTTGCCATATGCCTCTCAATCTTATTAGGTTAACCTGTTTCCTTATGACTAAGANAGTTATTCAAGGAAAACCATATTACCTAGAATAAGTCACTGGTGGTCTCTAAGGAGGCAGACTTTCACTCTTGCCAGATGCCTCTTTCTCTTGCCATATGCCTCTCAATCTTATTAGGTTAACCTGTTTCCTTATGACTAAGAAAGACTCTCACTCTTAGCCATGCAAAAACAGTTTACTAACTTATTCCTTCTAAGAAAATACTCAAAAAATAATCTTCTCAATACTCTTATCTGAACATAACCTAAATTTAAAATTTTATTTGATTTAACAAAATATAACACAAAACATTCTTTTAGTGTGTAGACTTTCACAGTTAGCCATAATATGAGTGTTTCTTCTGTAGATTTAACTGTGTGGGAGTTTTCTAAACGTCAGAGGTTTCAAGTGGACACTCCACCGATCATCAGGGACAATAACAGCTTTAAGAATGATTGGAAAGAGAATGATGTGGGGAAATAAATAGGGTGAAATATTCTCACCAAGCAGACTTTTTCAGATCATTCTTAAAGTTATTGTCCGGATGATGGATGCAGTGTCAACTCAAACTTCGAAAATTTTGAAAACTCTCACACAATTAAATCTCCAGAAAAAATAAGCATACAAAATATTCTGATGGAGCAAAACTTAAATTTAAAACTTTATTCAATATAACATGTTTTATGGTTTTTTTTTTTTTTTTTTACATTGAGATGGATTCCGAGATCTTTAAAACTTTGAAAAAAACCTCCAAAATTATGTGTGAAGCGTGGTTGGGGTAGAATTATGACGATACCAAGATTTTTATAAGAATTGTGAGAAAGTCGCTGACTGTAAAGAGAGCAATTTTTTCTACTCGTTTCCCGAAATGTGGTTTTGGATTATTTATATTCTACAGCATGAGGGGATGTTTGTGGGCGGATGCAAAAGGAAAGGTGAAATTAAAATGAGTGAATGAAAAGTTAGAGCTGTGGAGGGCAGTCAAATCTGAGACCCCACTCAGGCGTGCCCGCTGCGTAGCGACACAAAAGCGGCGCAAAAGCGTGCATGGACGCCCGGACCATCGAGGCAGCCATTTATTCTATTCTTTTCAATGAGCAAAGTCAGCCCTCTTTCCTTTCATTCTCCTGGTGGGGTGGGAGGTCAGTCACGGATCTTTCTGGCCTGGGTAGATCAGAGAAAAGCGATAGTTGCCCCGGATTAAGCCGACATCGAGTTGACTCTGGCACCCCGTCCTGGGTGTGCACCACCTTCACAGTCCCTCCAAACAAACCAGGTGAAGTCATTGCCCCTGCATAATTTATACTTTACTTGGGAGTTTGGGGTGGGAACTCGGGGAGTCGGGATCACAACCTTGGTCTCCTTCCCGACTTAATCACCTCCTTGATTTTTGGTATAATGGGCCGTTGACAAAATCACATCTTTCATCGGATCCCATGTGTCGACGCAGACATATGAATATATTCGCTGTCTCCCCTCACTCACTACCAACCAAAGATTATCATGTGCTCTCTTTTATTCGTCCTGTCACCCGTGAGTTGGATCGTAGCAGCTTGGAGATTTGTCCCTTTTACAATGCACCGAGATACTTCATTTTCACGAGTACGATGCATATATTTAACATAATGGTTGTAACAGGAAGAAATTTTCTCCCTGGTGCTGCAGATTTCTCAATATTTATTCCTTACATATTCTCAATATCTATGCCTATATCTGCTTGCCAATAAATAAAGTCATTCCAAAAGCCTGTGTGAATGGAAGTCCCAATGCTTTAGATTCCCTTTTGACTTTGCTTGGATAATTATTTGGATTGTACATGATATGATAAGATAGTGCTCACTAACTATATAAATGAAAGTGATCAACAATGACTAACCACCCAGTCGGTTGGGCTCTGGTCTAACTGTACCCTGGGTAGGGGTAGGGGTAGGGGTAGGGGTAGGGGTAGTTTGATTTGGGTAGGGGTAGTTTGATTTGGGTAGGAGTTATTTATTGTAATTATTATTATTATTATTATTATTTATGTTTGGCGGAAGCGTTACACTTCAGGTGTGTTCTTACACGGCACACAAGGTAAGTCGGGGAGATTTGAATTTGAAACCTTGTAAAACTTCATATCACTTCATATTCACTGCACTTGCCAAACTGTAATTATTAAGCAAGAAGTGTATATATATTGAAAACTTCCAGATTAATCAGTTTTTTAATTAAAAATATGTAATGTGAAATTGATAAAAAAATATTCTTAGTGGTTACTACAAATTAAATATGAGGACTTAATACTATAACCATGGAGCATGTCATTCTGATTAAACTGATTGCCACTTACAGGCTATAAGCATTGCCACTGGGCGTTTATCAGCCTTCATCAGCCACTGTTAAGTGGTTGGGCTAGTTCAGGTTTTATTTTCAATACAGTTTGCTCTGGTTCAGTTGTATTTTAATAGTTGGGATGGAGTTCCTTAACATTATTTTTTTATATTAATTTAAATTTGATTTTCAGTTATTATATGAACTTGTAATTTAATTACTTTTATAAAATTCAATTATATAAATAGTTTAATTACTTGTATGAAATTCAACAATATAAATAGTTTTTTTTAGTAACAATTTTTTTAATAATTTAATAATTAATTGACAATGAGAACAATCATTATCCCTTATTCTGGTTATTTGAGATTAGACTATGGTAATTCATAAAAGATGAACATTTAACTGTGGCAGATACTTTGGATTTTGAATCATTAAACTYCCTTATTCTGGTGACCTGAGATGAGACTATGGTAATTCATAAAAGATAGACGACTGTGGCAGATACTTTGGATTTTGAATCATTAAACTATTTCTTTAAGATATAACCTTAATAAAATAGTTTATCTTTTTATTTAATAATTTTTTAAATCCTAAAAGAACGATATTTCCATTAATTGGTATGTTTAACGACCTTGATATATTCCAACTTTAATGACGTTGATTCAAGTGGAGCAGAGAAAAACAATTCAAAAGCCCAAGACTCTTTAAACTAAAAGTTCAAAGAATTTTACTGTGACGACTTAAAATAATAAGTCACCACTAAGAAAATGCAAGATACCATCACACTACGAATAAAATAACATCTACAGCATGAGAAAGTTTAATGGAAAGTAAGTTTCAGTATACAAGTTGTACGTAACATTCCTTCGAAATGTACTCACCGAAATAAAAGTGACAATACATCTAATCAAGACCCTAATTGATCTGTGTGAGACCAACATTACCTCTAAAGTGCCAGGGCCCTGACAGTTACTACGAATAAAATAAAATCTACAGCATGAGAAAGTCAATAGTAAAGTAAGTTACAGTATACATGTTGTACGCAACATTCCCTCTGAACCTGCTCATGAAAATAAAAGCAACAGTACAACTATTGACATGCCCTTTATAGTTGGCTATAACCAAGTAACGAAAATAAAAATGACAAAACCACTTTCTAAATTGTTAAAGGGCAAACGAACCAATTCATTAAAGTAAATATCCTTGAATCTTGAAATAGACTCCACTATATTAATTTGTAGGTAGCCCATACATTTATCCTATGAAAGAAAATAGAGAGAGAGTGAGTGCAGAATCCGTTCTTTACACCTGGATTGAGGAAGGAGTTAGAAATTGAGTGAATTTATAATTTTATGTTTGTTTTGAAGGAACATGATTTAAAAAAATTCCTTCAAGTGTTGAAAAGAAGTGTATTTATATCATTGCTATTGCTCAAATAAGATCTTAGTTTCTTGATCCAACACATACACCAAAACTATTTAACACATATACCAAAACTATTTTAGTATTCTATTAATTTAATGAAGCATTACACATATATAAATACATTATATTTTGGTCTTAAGATAGATTGATTATTTTAAAATAAATTCATTTGTTGAGAGAATATATCAACAACACACCTAAATTGGATCTAAGATTTCTCCTAGATCTAACAAACTCATAAATAATAAAGAAAATCACTCACTTAAAGATAATCTCTACATTACAATTAACAAACCACAATCTTAATAATATGATGAAAAATATCATATATTAAGCACATAAAAGAACTAGGAATTAATTAGTCCAACACCCTCACCCTCACCCTCCCTTAAAAAGTATTTGTCTTGATGTCTCTCAGTTATGAAGATCGTTCAAGCTACTAACTTCATCAAGCTCTCTCTTAACCCTCGTAACTGTAGATTTTTAATGACAAAAAACAGAAAACTGAAATTTTTGTCAAACACTTAGCAACCTAGACATAAGTGTCTTCATAAACCTCTGAAATGTCTCAAACCCACATTCAGAAATCACCATAAGAAGAAATACACATTAATAAGAAAAAATGCAGTGGAAATAAACACAATGGACAACAACCCATAAAACTTAGAAATTTAGGCAAAAGCTAGGGAAAACCCCAATGTGGGGAAACCCAACAAGAGAGAGAGAGAGAGAGAGAGAGAGAGAGAGAGAGAGAGAGATTGTTATTCATCTTCAGGAAAGTACATTACAACAACAAAATTACATTTCCAACCAAGAGAAATACCTCAGCCAGAAAAAGTAGTCCCAAAATTTTATGTCTTGGAAAACATGCCCAAGTCCATATAGTTGTACGGACTCCTAAAAATATATGCCTCAAAAAATGTGCCCAATAGAGTGTTGTACGACTTGTGCAATACGGCCCAACAACAACAAGGAAACTCAAAATATTCGCCTCGATTTTTGTGCCAAAGGGCACCTTGAAAACCTTGCCCTCTTTCCTGATGTACGGAATGTATAGATCCCTACAATATGGCCCAAGACAGAAAATAGAACAACACTCACACAAAAAAATTCCTTGGGATGTGTGCCCTCCTTTTTTTTTCTTGGGAAATGTTCCCTCCAAGCTGCTCACTTTCCTCTCTCAAGCTTACTCAGAAAATTTCTCTCACTCACTTCCTCTCGTCTTCTTGATGTGATTCGATGTGTCTTGCACACTACCCAATGCATTCTTTTATAAATCTGAAAATGACATTTTCCCTTCAAAGTGTCTTTTTACCTTCCCCAACCCTAAATCCAAAGGCCAAGATTAGATCTTGCCTTTTTCAAGATCAAGGGTCATGATCCATTCCCTCCAAAATGAATCACTTGAAGTATTAAAGTGATTTCACTTTATTACATAAGTGTTTTATGAAAATAAAGTCACTTTAAAATTAGAAGGTACACTTTATTAAAAAGTCACTTTAATAAAGAACCACTTTACAACTGTATAAAAACCTATTACAAATTTAAGTGCCTGGTAGTGTAAATATAAGGTAACATCTACATTCAAGACAAAATATGCAGAGTACCTCCCGAGCTAAAAAGGTAACACTCCCTCTTAGCAAGGGATGTACTTGCTGCCACCTCCATCATCTTGTCCCATCACACTGTTCTCTGTAGGAGCTCCCTTTGAACCTGGAGCCATCCTCAACATCTACACAAAACTCAAACTAGAAGATATTCTCCTGGAAACATCCTAGAACCTTGAGATCACTTCATCTTGAGCATTGGTTCGATCAACCTGGTTGAGCCTTCTGTCAGTGCTTAGAAGAGACTCGCTTTCTTCTCTTGAAATGAAAGAATAAATCCTTGGCGCCACCACAGTCTCATAAGCCTCATCACGCTCCTCATCCGACATTGAATCATACACTGAAGGTTGTCCTCTCAACATATACAACCTGTCCACTCGGTTATCGATCCGTTGTAGCCCCATTGGGTCCACTCCCTGCCTGTAGATAAAGACATGTTCCCTCTTGAACAATATGAAATATCCTACATTCTCTAAGGCTAAGACTGAGAGAAATTTAACCCTCAACCCTGGAACAAAGAGAACTCCATCAAGCTCCAAGAGTCCCCCAAACTCGAGTTGGAATCTAACATTCCCAACTCCACGTATAACTCTCGCCCTACCACCTTCATTTACCACCTGTCGGCCAGGACCAATCTTTGTGAAATCTAGGAATACTCACCATATTCCCATCATGTGGCTAGAGGCTCCACTATCCACAAACCATATGATATCACGTCCAAATCCTTCGCTGCCGACACTGGAAACTAGGGTCACCAAAAACAAATCCCTGTCATACATTGAAGCAAAGTCCTCCATGGTTGTTGTAGCAGTTGTCTTAGGCCCCTCTGACTTCGTCTTCTTCTTCCTCTTGAGACAATGAGAGGCAAGGTGCCCCAACTAGTTATAACAATAGCATCTGAATTTATTCAAGTCCCTTCGGTAACTTCCTTTCTTCTTTCTCTTTGCAGTAAGAGAAACATTTTCATCAACTCCATCTATCTTTTGTTCACTTCTCTGAGATCTTTCCCAGATCTCGTGCTGAGTGAAATCATCCCACAGTCTACTCCAATATGGTAGATGCTCATGTCCCACCACACATTTCACGAAGACTTCCCATTCTTTGGTGAATCCATTTAAGGCTATCCTCACCAACTCATAATCCGTATTGACCTCTCCAACAACATCCAACTCATATTTTACTTGAGCTACCCAGGTAAGATAAGAAGAGACACTCTCCTCCTTACCCATCTTGGTATCATGCAGCTTAGCCTTCAAGGCCATCTTTCGGTTCTTGTTCTTCACTTCAAACAAGTTCTTAAGTGCATCCCACATCTCCTTGGTAGTATTTTTCTCAACCAAGTGTGGGATAAGGTGATCCTTCACCCCATCCAGAATAATCCTCTGAGCATTGGCTTCCTTGACCTCATGCAAGTCCAAAGCAATAGGATCTGTTGCGGGAGCTTCCACAAGAGAGTTGGCATAGTTATAAATTTGCTTATCCTTGAGAACAACTGACAATCAGACCTTCCACTACAAATAGTTGGAAATGCCATCCAACCGATCCTCATATCTAACGCTTCATCCATATTCCTTGTCACAACTCAAGGAAAACAATCACACCCTTTTGCCAAAAAAACACACTACCCACTGTCACTACGAGACAAAGCTCTCATAGCATGTAGATATTTAATGACAAAAGAAAACAAACTGAATTTTTTGTCAAACACTTAGCAACCTAGAGATAATTGTCTTCATAAACTTCTGAAATGTCCCAAACCCACATTCAGAAATTACCATAAGAAGAAATACACATTGTTAATAAAAAATGAAGTGGAAATAAACACAATGGAAAACAACCCATAAAACGCAGAAATTTAGGCAAAATCCAGCGAAAACCCCAATGTGGGGAAACCCAATGAGAGAGAGAGAGAGAGATAATATTATTCATCTTCAGTAAAGTACAGTACAACAACAAAATCACATTTCCAGCCAAGAGAAATACTTCACAGCCACAAAAAACAATCCCAAAATTTTCTTCCTTGGAAATTGCTCCCAAGTTTGTACAGTTATACGGCCTCATAAAAATATGTGCCTCGAAAAATGTGCCCAGAAGAGTGTTGTACAGCCTACATAGTATGGCCCAACAACAACATGGAAACTAAAAATATCCTCCTCGATTTTCATGCCAAAGGGTGCCTTGAAAACTGTGCCCACATTCCTGTTGTAGGGACTGTATAGATCCATATAGTACGGCCCAGTACAGAAAAATAGAACAACACTCACACAAAAAAATGCCTTGGGATTTGTGCCCTCCTCTTTTTTCTTGGGAAATGTGCCCTCCAAGATGCTCACTTTCCTCTCTCAAGCTTACTCAGAAAATCTATCTCACTCACTTCCTCTCGTATTCTCATGTGACTCGATGTGTCTTGCACACTACCTAATGCATTCTTTTATAAATCTATAAATGGCATTTTCCCTCCAAAGTGTCTTTTTACCTTCCCCAACCCTAAATCCAAAGGTCAAGATTAGATCTTGCCTTTTTTAAGATCAAGTCTCATGATCCATTCCCTCCAAAATGATTCACTTGAAATATTAAAGTGATTTCACTTTATTACATAAGTGCTTTATGAAAATAAAGTCACTTTAAAATTAGAAGGTACACTTTATTTAAAAGTCACTTTAATAAAAGAATCACTTTACAAGTGTATAAAAACCTATTACAAAGTTAAGTGCCCAGTAGTGTAAATATAAGGTAACATCTGCATTCAAGACAAAATATGCAGAGTACCTCCCGAGCTAAAATGCTAACAGTAAAGGTGGTGCTCTTGAGTTCAATTCTCAAGTTTTTTCTCTGAATTCCCCAATCACAGATCTCTCAAAGTCAATCACTAGACAAACACTCACACACCTGTCGCATAACTTCATTAGCAAACCACTCACATGGCTTCAATAAATAATGAGGGATCATTCCCTAGATCGACAACTCTCAAACTAACTGAACAACCATTTGTCTTGAAATTTTACCTGCAATTGATCCCTTCTAGTGTTGTGATTCAGGAGGATCTCGATGGCCACCCACCTATTCCAACTGGATTAAAACAATCCTTTGGCAATTTACTATTTTTAGCAGTTTTTCGGGTCCCAAACTTCGGGGGCCATTTTGAGGGCCTAAACATCATTTTTTCATGATCGGGCTCCTTAATTATAGTTAAAGACTCTAATTGAGCCTCCAAAATGAATCTCCTCATTAATACCTTTCCAACAAGCTATCATGTACCCTAAACAAAGATCGTATGCAAAAGTTAGGACCTTGGGAAGTTGATGTACTAACTTACCCCAAGAGGGCCCACATGACTTTTGACGCTTCATCTCTTAGGGTTAGGTTTTTGGATGTCTTGGATTTTCACATTCATGTTTATTGTAAAAATTCATTCAGAGCTTCATTGTACTCATCTTCTTTCTATGAGCATAGTCATCACATATCTTCTCGGAGATAAAATGCCAACATTCTAGCAAGCTTATTTTCACTCAGCATTTTACAGTTTCAACATATTTCTTATTTAACAGAAGTCAAGTTTTACTGTATCTCTTTTATTATTCATTGTGTCTTTGTATTAATATTATAAATCTGTGTTTTCATTTCGTTCCTCTCATAAATCCAGATCAATGGTATCATAACAGTCTGTTGCTTGTTGTTTTTTAGTGCATGTCCCTGACGTGGTTAGGGTATAGACAGTTGGATATGAAGCTTGTTTCTCTTGAGGAAAATTTCTCTCACACGGCCAAGAAACCATCCATGGAAGGACAAGGGACATGATATCCTTTCAAAATGTTGCTCGAGCAAGCCCTTGAGCGAAAGAGGAACGAGATGATGGATATCTTTGCACAAATCCTTCAACAACTGTTGACAAGCGACACATCCACCTCAAGCAGAGGCATCTCCCCCTTCAAGGTACAAATCAATTTTGATATTCCTATATTTGAAGTTCAAATAGATGTGGATTCTATAGGTAAATGGTTAAACTTTCTAGAAGGGTATTTGTTTGTACACAACTTTTCCGATAGAGAAAAGATTACATTTTCACTCCTCAAGGTTGTCCCCCATGTCAAAGATTGGTGGGAGACTTTATGTGAGAAAAAGGAAATAGAGGGATCCACATTATTTGTAGTTGCACCCACTTGGGGTTCCTTCAGGGATGTTATTAAGGAACAATACTACCCTGTTGGAAGTTATGATAACTTATATACAAGATCGACCACACTGTGGCACAGAAGAGACCAAACAGTGTCAGAGTTCACCAATGCCTTCCATACCTTGTGCACCAAATTGAGTATCGAATATTATGAGTGACACCTGATGCTCAAGTAACGCGACGGTCTGTATAGATACATCCAAATAGAAATGAAGTTTTTGGACATCTTATCATTGGGTGTGGCCTATCGATATGCCATCAAAATCAAGCATAAGCTTAAACAAAAGATGCGGTAGTTTGGGTTTGTGATCTAAAAATGAAGAAGATTTGTATTCTTGAAATTATTTGCAAGATTTAATTCATGTGTTAAAATGCAAATGCATCAATTTTGCAACACAACTTTTATAAAAAATTACTCATTCAAGATGCATATAAACAACAACAATAAACAATGAATAGAAAACACATAACACAGAAAATGATAAAGGAGTTCACCCCTCTCTTGGGCTACATCTCCTGGTCCAGCTTCCAAAGGATCTTTTGTATTATTTTCTTAAAGTGCTCAAATATGTGCTTTACAATGCTCAAAATGCCAAATAGATGGCTCCAATGGCTTCATAACGTCCAAAAACCCCTAGCTGGGATTTTTCGACACCTCGTTTGGCCAAAAATTGAAGAAGATAGGCTTCCTAGAAGTTCCCCTTCAAATTTGTTGTCTCTAGATCGCCAAAATGCACCCTTGTTGCCTCAACCTAGCCCCCACATGATTTTATGCATTAAAACTCAACACCAGGCACAACCGTACAACTGGTACAAACTGTAGAACGGTTACGTGTTGGCCCTTAACCGCCAAGGCCCATGGGTATATGACCACCACATGACCTCATGCGCATATAAAAGGGGCCAAGCCCAATTCAAATGACAACAATCAGGCGCGCTGGTGGTTCCATGCACAAACACATGTGACCAGGATTATATAAAAAAAGGGCTACGATCAAAATATTCTCGCGTGACCCATGGTCATATTGCAATGTATACGACCGGGGGTTAAAGTTTGAATTGTGCGCATGCATAGGTTTATACTGGTGGTCATATAACATAAACAATGTAACCGTGGGCTGGGGCTAAGCCCCAGCCCGACCCCTGCACCAATTTGAAAACATTCAAACTTAAATACAATCCGCACCACATATATTGTTGAAATTACTAAAACAACTGAGAGGGGGGGGTGAATCAGTTGTAATTGAGCTTAAACAATATTAAGTCTATTAAAACATTGTTAATCTTTCTTCAAGTGATCATCAACAATATACAACATATAGACAGTAAAAGTAAAGAGCATCAGTCACACATAAGGTATACACAGAGACAGATTTTCACGAGGAAACCCATAAAGGGAGAAAACCTCTTCTTCTTCGAAATGATAGGCAATCTTTTAAGTTCTGTACAATATCTATAATTGAGCACCAACTCAATGTGAGGCTGCTACCTCTGTTTTACAAGCTGCAACTTGTTTGAGAGCACCAACTCTCTGGTTTCTCTAGCACCCACTAGAAGGAAGCACCAACTCCCTTAATGTTCCAGCACCAACTGGATGGAAGCACCAAC
>SNQJ01S0045044.1:94435-109172 GCA_010110895.2 Picea sitchensis
TCATGAGCCATACTTGGTGAATGCCTCCTTGAAACTTGCGGTGATGATATAATCTTCCTTCTTGAAGGATGAGAACTTGGCTCTACAAGTTGACCTTCTCCTCTTGTGAGTTTCAACCTTGTGAGCATCAGAAAATAAAACACTTGCAAATAATCAAGTCTTCAAAAACCTATGCTCTGATACCAGCTTGATCTAAAAATGAAGAAGAATTGTATTCTTGAAATTATTTGCAAGATTTAATTCATGTGTTAAAATGAAAATGGATCAATTTTGCAACACAACTTTTATAGAAAATTACTCATTCAAGATGCATATAAACAACAACAATAAACAGCGAACAGAAAACACATAACACAGCAAATGATAAAGGAGTTCACCCCTCTCTTGGGCTACATCTCCTGGTCCAACTTCCAATGGATATTTTGTATTATTTGCTCAAAGTTCTCAAATATGTTCTTTACAATGCTCAAAATGCCAAATAGATGGCTCCAATGGCTTTAGAACATCCAAAAACCCCTACCTGGGCTTTTTTGGCACCTCGTTTGGCCAAATATTGAAGAAGATAGGCTTCCTAGAAGTTCCCCTTCAAACTTGCTATCTCTGGATCGTCAAAATGCACCCTTGTTGCCTCAACCTAGCCCCCACGTGCTTTTATGCATTAAAACTCAACACCAGGCACAACTGCACAACCGGTACAAACTATAGAATGGTTACGCGCTGGCCCTTAACTGCCAAGGCCCATGGGCACATGACCACCACATGACCTCGTGCGCATATAAAAGGGGCCAATCCCAATTCAAATGACAATGGTCGGGCACGCTGGTGGTTCCATGCGCAAACACATGTGACCAGGATTATATAAAAAAAGGGCTATGATAAAAATATTGTCACGTGGCCTGTGATCATATTGCAATGTATACGACCGGGGGTTAAAGTTTGAACTGTGTGCATGCATAGGTTTATACTGGTGGTCATATAACATAAACAATGTCACCGTGGGCTGGGGCTAAGCCCCAGCCCGACCCCCGTGCCAATTTGAAAACATTCAAACTTAAATACAATTTGCACCACATATATAATAAGCAATATGTTATGGTGTATTGGTTGGTGGACTTTGCAAAGACTTTGCATGCGGGTGGAGGTCATGGGGTCGAGTTCGGTGGACTCCAAATAAATTTTATACAACCAACCAATAACAGGGTGCCATGTGGCAGCCCATGTTTGGGCCACGTGGCACCAAACCATTTGCCTTGATAATGCCATGTGTCATCATCCCATTTGCCACCAACTGTCCACATGGTTGCCTACCAGGTGTCGTATGGCCCTGCCATGTGTCGTACGGTCTGCCACTTCAGCATCCGTACAGATTGTATAATCAGCACATTTTTTTTGCATGTTTGTCATTTTGAACAGAATGCAATATCTATCTCAACTGATGTCTGTTTGAGCCCAAATGAGTTGCAATAGGTTTGTGATGACGAGAACTACGGTCCTATTTGATTTGAAGCGATTTCGAGCACTTTGAATTTTGAGCAAAATTTGATCCCCTAGATCAGTCTGGGAACCCCTCACAGCAGAAGCAGGGCAAGGGCGGCCCCAACCTCTAGAGAAAAGGACAGAGAAAATATGGGAAACCTCATGACAACCAGTCCAAGACACAATTAAAGAAGGACAATGGAAAGATGAAGAAAGATACCAGGAAGTGGTGTGACTTCCATAAGAGCCCCTGGCATAACACTATTAATTGTTGCTCAAAGAAGTCATTGGTGATTGAGGTGAAAGCCTCTTAATCAGATGTAGGTTCCAACTCTGAGTCAGAACTAGAAAGGGGGAGATGGATCATTGACGCGAAACCTAGTGCCATTGTTGCTACCACCAAGATCCATCCTAGTGAACTTGATGAGCCAGAGGAAGACGAGCACCTCTTTCATTCACAGATGTGAGTGAAATGAACTCTGTGTCACTTCATCATTGATAATAGTAGCCATAAAAACCTCATATCAGAAAAGGTCGTCAAGCAGTTATCCCTGCAAACATTGTCGCACCCACAGGCCTACACTATCAGATGGCTCCGCCAAGGAAGCGATCTTCATGTCAACCAACAATGCCTCATTTCATACGATATTAAGCCATTTAAAGATGAGGTATTGTGTGATGTTGTTCCCCTTGAAGTTTGTGATGTTATTATAGGACAACCTTATTTATGGAAACGTCATTTTGGATATGAGTCTAGGCCTTGTAGTGTTATTATTAATTTGGACAAAACATTGTAGAGGTTACCCGAGGTAGTCCCACCTAGTGCTATTTCCTTGATCTCTGCCAAGCAATGCAACAAGTTCATTTCTCAGACTGGGAGGTTTGTCTTCTTTGTTATTCGCGCTCATAGTGAATGAAAGGTTGCAGCCACATCCATGGCCTCTACAACTAACCTCTCCACGTAGTAGAAGCAAGTCAATAAGGTCATGGAAGAATACAAAGACATATTCTCATCACCTATTGGGGTACCTCTGCACTATCATGTCAAGCATCCCATCGATCTGATCCTCGGTACATTGCTACACAATGGGCTAGTCTATCATAGATCTCAGTTAGAAAATTAGGAGATCAAGCATCAAATCTAAGAAATTCTCCACAAGGGGAACATTTGACCCAACTCATGACCTTTTGGAAGCCCAATCATGTTGGTGCAAAATAAATACAGGACTTGGCGACTCTGCATTGATTACTGGGCCCTAAATATAATCACAGTTAGGAACCATTACCCAATTCCCTGAATCGACAATCTCTTTGATCAGATCAAGGGGGGAAAATACTTCACTAACATTGATATGAAGTCTGGCTACCATCAGGTCCCAATAGAGTAGACAGATGTATGGAAGACTTCCTTCAAGTCAAAATAAGGTATTTTTGAATGGTTGGTCATGCCCTTTGGTTTGAAAAATGCCCCAACAAATTTCATGAGGATGATGGACGATATCTTGCGGCCTTTCACTAATTATTTTGTAGTGGTGTATATGGATGACATTGTCATATACAACAAGACTTGGGTGGAACACTTGCTGCATATTCAATAGGTTCTGCACACTCTACGGTATCACAAGCTACATGCCAACATGAAAACATTATCCTTCAGCATGGACAGGGTCCAATACCTAGGATACATTATTGATGTGCATGGTGTGCATGTCGATCCATCCAAGATCCAATATATTCGTGACTGACCATCCCAACCATGCTCATTGAGATTTGGAGCTTCTTGGGCCTTGCCAATTTCTATCATAGGTTCATGTTGGGATTCTCCCATATTGCATGGTTGTAGTATACCTAGGGAGGTAATGTAGTATACCTAGGGAGGTAATATGGGGTACCTAGGGAGGTACCCAATGGGAATGTGGTTATGTATTATTAGTGGAAGCCATTTAATATATGAGAATGTGGTCATTCAATGTAAGATGGACTAGGTCCACTATATTAATAAAGGCCCACTATGGTAGTTAAATGTAATAAATTTGAGAAAGCTCTCTAGAAGGTTCCTATGAGATAGAGAGATCTATATGAATAAGTGTAAGCAATATAATAAAATATAGTGAAGAATACTGTGATTTTACAAGTAAGTATTGCTTGAGGAGTGCATTCCTTCCATAAGGAATAATAGATGGTGTTACCCTACTTGAAGGGTTTTCTCTAGTTCTTGTGTTCAATATTTGGTGAATGGTTTGGATTATTCTTGTTGATATTGTGAGTTTATTTTGAAATTTATCTTCAGATATATTCAGGTACTTAACAATTGGTATCAGAGCACTTTCCCTGGCCAAAGAAGGGAAGAATTGTTTTCTCTTTTTGCATAATTTTTCTAGGGAAGAAAAAGAGGGCGACACACTTTAGGTTCAGATATGAAATTTTATGTGTAAAATTTGGCCAACCCAATTGTATATTTAAATTTCTCTCAGAAAAATACCCAATTTAAAAAAAACATTGGCCGAAACAGAGTCCAAGAAGTGAAGTTATGAGGATTTTAAATTCAATAGTTTTTTAGGATTTTTTTCGGAAAAAGCCACGATTTTCTAAAGTAAGTTATTTTTAATTATAGTTTTTGTTCAAGATTTATCCCCAAAAAATGTTTTTTACTGGAAACGATGATGGCCCTAATATTGAATAATTCATAAAATACTTGAAGTCATTTTCGAAAGAGGATTGGAAACATTGGGTATCGTGTTATTTAAAAGATGATGTAGTCATTTGGTGGAAATCACATAGATATAGCTAATTGATGGAACTTTTTGATAAAGAACTTGAAAAAATTCTTTTAGATAGATGGTCTCATGTTGATAAAGGGAGAAACAAGAGTTTATTTTTAGGTGGAAAATCTATATTACAGGTTCATGGTTGTATTCACAAAGAAAATGTCATTATTTCTATTAAGACTAGTTGCCAACATAATTTTATCAATCTTCAGTTGGTTAATAGATTGCAAATTCCTGCCAAGAATATCCAAAGCACACAGGTTGAGGGTAAAAATGTTCAAATTGTTAAAGATTTGAATGCTAGTATGGAAAAATATGTGTTTCATTCATATTTTTATGTTATGGATATGGATGAAGTGGATATTGTTTTGGGATATCCTTGGATAAAATTAGTGGGTACCATTAATACTAATGTGCAAAAGAAGTTTTTGAAGTTGTGGCACAAGAAAAAGAAAATCACATTGCAGGATATGTCTCTTGGTAAGAAAGATGGGCCCATAGATGCTAGCAAAGAATTGATTGTCGACTCTGAAGTTGAATCAAAGACAGAGTCTACAGAAGGAAATGAAGAAAAACTATAGGAAGGACATAATCAGGAAGCTAAGGAGGTCATTGACTCAAAGACACAAAGTGTTGAAGATTTGAAGAAAAAAGAACAGATTGCTACAATTGTTGTATATTTCCATCCACATCATATATAGACACAACATTCATCAAGGCAAGGGCATGTGCATCAACACATTTATGCACCGATAGGGCACCATACATGAAACCTATCAAGAGGTGCATGGAGGACTACCGAAACTACGAGAAGAGCTCAGGATACAGAAACAATCCTGTGGAAACCTCGACATGATGCAGAGAAATATCAGGGTGGAAAGGAAATAGATGGACATCATGTTCGACTTCCATTGGGATGGATGGATGGATGTACTTGGTACCAGTTGGTTACATTTCTTAGTCGGTCATATTGTATGGTTTCTTCTCATGTTTCGAGGATGAAACATGTGAAGGGGGATGGAATGTAGTATACCTAGGGAGGTAATATGGGGTACCTAGGGAGGTACCCAATGGGAATGTGGTTATGAATTATTAGTGGAAATCATTTAATATGTGAGAATGTGGTCATTCAATGTAAGCTAGACTAGGTCCACTATATTAATAAAGGCCCACTATGGTAGTTAAATGTAATAAATGTGAGAAGGCTCTCTACAAGTTTCCTAGGAAATAGAGAGAGATATATAAAGAAGTGTAAGTAATGTATTGAAAGATAGTGAAGAATATTGTGATTGTGCGAGAAATTATTGTTTGAGGAGTGCATTCCTTCCATAAGGAATAATATAGGGTGTTACCCTACCTCAAGGGTTTTATCTAGTTCTTGTGTTCAGTATTTGGTGAATGGTTTCAATTATTCTTATTGATATCGTGGGTTTATTTTGAGATTTATCTTCATATCTATTCAGGTACTTAACAATGGGCCCTCATCCAATTAACCAAGGGTGGTTGTAAGGAAAACAATTTATGGGTCATGTCCTAACAACAAGTGTTTGATGATATGAAGCAACGCTTGTGCTCAACCCCAGTGCTTTCATTACATAACCTGCAATAACCCTTTACGATAGAGACAAATGCTTCATACTATGTTGTGGGCATAGTCCTCACTTAGCACGACCACCTCATGGCCTATCATAGTGAGACACTATCATATGTTGTCCATAAGTACCCCACTTACAACAAAGAAATGTACTCCATTGTGCAATCCTGTCACCAATGGAGGCATTACATTCTCAGGAAGGAGACATTTATCCACACTGATCATAAGTCACTACAATTCATGCAAACACAATGAAAATTGTAAAATGACCACCATCATAAGTGGTCCACACATTTGCAGCAGTTCCACCTCAACATCAAGTATAAAACAGGAAGTACCAAATGAGTCATTGATTTCCTCAGCCTACCTTCAGTCACAACACTCACCATGGTGCTAGACTCTTGCGACCATGAGACCTATGGATGGCCCCACCTCTATGAGACCTATCCTAACTTCTCCAACACCTACCAGATGTTGGGCACAAACACAACTGTCACTAATTTCCATCTTCAAGATGGGATTTTGTGCCATTTGGGCCATTTCTACATTCCATCAAGTGAGAGAGAAAAGTTGATTTGGGAATCCCACTACATTTTGGTGACATGACACTTCAGTGTGGAAAAGATAGTGGCATTACTGCAATGACATTTATACTAGCCGAAACTTCGGCGGGATGTCCACAAGTATATCTGGTCCTGCACTGTCTACACTATTGCCAAACTGACACTAAGAAACAAGGATTGTACACTCCTCTTCCTACTCCTGACAAGCCCTGGGAATCCATATCAATGGACTAAATATTGGGAATTCTATCCACCAAGTTGGAATATGACTGTGTTTTGTGGTTTTGGATCATGTTTCCAAGATGGAGATTATGACTACCTACAAGAAGAGCATCAGAAAAAAGGCCACTTCCAAGATCTTCTTTGAACAAGTGTGGGTGTACTTTGGAATCCCACAAACCATTATCTCCGATTAGAACAACCGGTTATTTATTATATTCTGGTCGATCCTTTAGTCACTATTGGACACCAAGATCATCAAATCCACTGCCTTACACCCCCATATGCATGGCCAAATCGAGGTCATTAACCAGATGATCATGCACATCCTACGCATGTACAATTCCAAGCACCCTTGCAAATGGGATGAGAGTATTACCTATTTTCAACATAGCTACAACAGAGCCATGCATAGCTCAACTGACCACAACCCCTTTCTGGTGGGGTTGGGATTTGAACCATTGGATCCCATAGATGTTTCACTACCCCTTGCGACCACTAGGAAGACTCGTCGCATGATCCAACTGAAGTTGAAAAATCCACTTGATTCATTGAGCGGATCAAGCACATCCTTAAAAAATTCCAGGATATTTTACATAATTACAATACCAATTACAAGTAATGTCATGATCAACACGGGGTACCACACCAGTTTCAGGTAGGAGACAAAGTTTGGTTGTACTTGCATGAATAACACCTTAGAGGGCCTCATAAAAATATTTTTCCACTCTATTATGGACCTTAAACCATCACCAAGGATGTGGGTGATAATGCTTTTGAGCTCAACATTTCCCCCTTTCCCTGGCTTGCACCCAATGTTCAATGTGGACCTCATTCGACTCTATTTTTCACCATTATTGGACACCTCAGAGATAGAAGAACAATTGACACCAATAGAACTCAACCATGAATGTATGGAATAGGAATACACTGATCATATCATGGACACACAGTTCAAGGGAACTCTCCAGTAGAGGATCCAACTTTATTGGGTTGTTAAAGCAGGGCATCTTTTGCACCAAGGTAGGTGGCTCACCTGGGGCCAAATTCAACAAAATTTTTCTCATCTGATGGGGGAACTCAACACAATGGAGACCATTGTTTCCTAATGGGGGAGGATTTATATAGGAGGATATCATTGGTCACCCACCTAGTACAACTGGCTTAAAATAGTCTTTTGGTAATTTACTATTTTTAGCAGTCTTTCGGGTCCCAAACTTCCATGGCCATTTTAAGGGCCTAAACTTCATTTTTTCACGATCGGGCACCTCAAAAACATTTGAAGGCTCTTATTGAGACTACAAAATGAATCTCCTCATTGATACCTTTCTAACGACCTATCGTACACACTAAATGGAGATCGTATGCAAAAGTTATGACCCCAGGAAGTTGATGTACTAACTTTCCCCGACAAGGCCCACATGACTTTTGGCGCTTCATCTCCTAGGGTTAGGTTTTTGGATGTATTTAGTTTTGTCTTTCATTTTTATTGTAAAAATTCTTTCAAAGCCTCATTGTACTCATCTTGTTGCGAATGAGGGTAGTTGTCACATCTCTTCTCAAAGATAAGCTACCACCATTTTAGCAAGCTTGCTTTCATTCTGCATTTTACAGTTTCGACATATTTCTTAATTAATAGAAGTCAAGTTTTACTGTATCTTTTTTATTATTCATTGTTTCTCTTTGTTAATATTATAAATATGTGTTTTCATTTCATTCTGGTCATAAATTTGGATCACGTTGGAAATACAATTTCTCTATACCAAGAAAACAATTCAAATTTGACAACAAATATTGAATAACTTGTCATCCTATGGGCATACTTCCATCTATCGAGACACCTAGGTACCCAACCATGGTGCTTTCCAGTTCTGTAGGAAAATATTCTGGATATGATATGTATCTGAGTGAATATTTCAAGGCATTTCATTGTACTATAACCTCTTTCATATGATTTGGCAATTCATCATCATTTATTTCATATTAAAAACATAATGCTAATCAAAAAACTTAGTAGAGAATGAGCAATGCACCTCTTTGATTTGATGTCACAAAGATTCATTTCTAACTTCTAATGTGCTCTTAATTTCCATCTTTTACCAAACACTATAGATAAACACAAAATAAATGTCTTTCTTAAAGAACTGGTGGCTGGTAGCTGCATTGGCAACACAAAACATATATCACAAGATCGATTCATAAGCAGGTTGTGAGAAGATCCAGAGATCAAAATGATGTTTCATATTCAAATGGTGACCTTTTCTATCAATAACTTCTTCAAAACATTGAGTCTTCTCTCTTCCACGATCCTCCTCCAATTATGTGCAAAAATCTCCCTAACTCACACACATACAAACACATACAAACACACAGTGGTAATCACTCACACAAAAGCCTATCTACTCTCACACATCACTAATATAATCCTACAGAGTACTACATCTCATAGGTTCTCATTTTCCTGGGCTTTCTCGTGAGGGATCTAAGCCTATTCCCGCATACCAAATCAAGAAATGGGAGAGTAGACAATTTTTTACACAAACCAAAACTATTCTCGTATTCTATTAATTCAATGAAACATTAAACACTTATAAATAAATTAATTTTGGCTTTGAGATAGATTGACTATCTTAGAAATACAAACCATTTGTCGAGAGAATATCTCAACAACACACCTAAATAGGATCTAAGATCTCTCGTAGATCTAACAAACTCCTAAATAACAAAGAAAATCACTCAAGTAGAGATAATCTCTACATTAGATTTAGAAAAACACAATATTAATAATATGATGAAGAATATCACATATTAAACACACAAAACAAGTAGGAATTAATTACACCAACATATACAACTACTAAGATGCCCTTTATAGCTGGCTATAACCAAGTAACTGGAAAATTAAAATGGAAAAACCACTTTCTAAATTGTTAAGGGGAAAACAAACCAATCCATTAATTTGAATATCCCTTGAATTTTGAAATAGTCTACACTATATAAATTTGTAAGTAGCCCATACATTTATCCTATGAAAAAATAGATAAGAGATTGAGCACATAATCTAATATTAACACGTGGATTGAGGAAGGAGTTATATTGGGACATGGGAGAGGGAGAGTAGACATTATTACACACATCAAAATTGCGTTGAGATCTCTATTAAACAATCAAATAGAGTATATATAAATACAACAATCATAGTGTCAAGATAGAAGAACTACCTTGATTTCACGATCTACTTGGTTGATAAAATATCTCAACCACACACCAATCTAGGAAGCATCTAGTTGGAGAGAATATCTCAAACCAAATAGGCCTCAACAACCTACTAAAATCTAGGAACAAAATCATTCTCGTAGTTAAATATGGTCACACTAAAAACAAGTGAGAATTACATATCCCAACACTCCCCCTTAACGACTACTTGTATTTACCATCATCAAGTCAGGTCTTCATCATCACCAAGTCCTCTAAATCGAAGCACCTCCCAATCAACAAAGTCTATGTCTGGTCCAACCTGGTACTTTCTCTTCATGCCTCAATCATGCATCACCAAACTACCAAATTCCATATAAAGAGACAACCATCCACCAGAATTCATGGGTCATCATCTGTTTCCATTTTCTATTTAGTAGGATGTCCTTTAGGTACATGATTCATTCAACCCCTTGATGAACTCCCCCTAAATTTAAAGATCATGGTTTTCTAGGCACTTCCCAAAGTTTATCCATGGAGCATGTAGTTGGCCCATGACATGGATCACTCTAGGTGTTAAATAACTCTATAAAAGAGGTTTCTACACTACAAATCAATAAGGATACATGACAAGTGGGTATGCATTCCCAATCAGGTATTACAACGATATTCCCTTTACATGTTACATAGATACAAGTACATACATTACATAATCCATCATGTAGAGATACAAGGTACATAATCAAACATTTCAAGGACTAACACATCGATTCAATAAACATTACATCATAGACTTTCTAGAAAAGTGTGACTCACATTCACATATGGTCATGAGTCTATTTTATTAAACACAATTCACACAATTTACCTTGTTTTTCCATGATTATTCTGTTGCTTCTACTCGAATTCCACTATCACCAGCTTCCCTTGGAATAATATATATGTTGTTATGGAGAAAAACAATTATGTTCTTCCTTCTTATCATTCCAACAACTTCCCTTTACAAAGTAGACTAAGGAATGATTTTACATCACAAAAAATTACCAAGCAGGATTTCAACTTGTCAGCAAGAGATAATATCATCTTCCCACTTTGCAGTTGTTCACATGTTTGGAGTCTTCCTATGTGTCTTTGATGTTGAACCTCCAATGTCACTATCACTTCATTGTATTGGATTCAATTGTGATTTGTTAGAGTTGATAAATCGAACAAAACCACTACATTCATATTGAGTTAGTTACGCTCAATGTAAATGTTACTAATTCCAAAACATTCAATTTGGAGTTTTCACACTTCATCTTGCAATTGTTATATTACTCAATTCTAAAAATACATCACATATTAAGTTGAGTAGGACGAATATGTTACTCTTCACAAGCTCCAAGGAAATTTGAAAGACATATTTAAAAATTACCATGGTCAAAGAATTATCACCATCACATTTATGGGTTCTCTATTATCATATAAGTTTCCTTGTCATCTGCAAACATACTATCAACTTGTTTAACAAAAAAATTCAAACCGCCTCACTAGAATTAATTCCATAATCATTTCTGCCTTAATAATGTTCACTCTAACAAATTGCTAATATATCTTGTTTGAATGGGATTTGTGCCATTAACACATCCATGTAAACCCTTTGATTTCATCATCTGAATATATCAACAACGTGACTCAATTTCACATAATTTTGTTTTGCAAACAATATCTATGTTTTCTAAGCTTTATTGAGTAATGGTTAAAACATAAATTGAATAGTTGAATTGTTGTTTTTCTTTGTCATTGCATTTCATTTTGTAATTGTAAATAACTTTGTCAACATTGAAATACATGGTTGTATTATTCGAGATCCCATATTTAATGAGACAATATTTGAGTTTGTTGATATAAGTTTTGTGTCTAATTGTGTGCATGGATCATTCCTCAATCTTGCCATTCCTTTTCCCTCTATACTATTATTTTAGTGATTAAATTTATCTGATTACAAGTAGCATAAATCTCATCATAGTTTAAATGATGAACTTTAGTTTGTTTGGTTGTGATGAGCGTTGGGTAAATATTAGTGCAATATTTACAAATTAAGTCTCTAAAAATATTTATTGTTAACTTTGTTATAACGCAAGTTGTAGGTTGGGAAAATCCCGACCCAACCACAAAGCAAGTGATACAACTTGGGAATCCTACACTCAATGTCACATCGATGTAGGTCCCACACTTCAAGGGTGTCTAGGTCACTCTAGGGAGGCGATCTCGATGACCCTAGGGGTATTGAGATGGATATTAAGAGAAATGGATGTTAAGCCCCTAAACATCAAGTCAAAGTGGAATACAGGGATGATTTTAAGGATGGAATTTTTTTTTTAAATGTAGAAACCTTGGAGAATATTACAAATCCTTCATATGCCAACAATAAAATGTTTGGCGATATTTTTATAAAAATATTCAAATTTCAAAGGATTTTATATAGTTTGAATAAAATTTTGGGGAGTTTTAAGGTAAAATAATTGTATCCTATAGAATTTGGGCGAATCATTTTTAGAATAGCGAATTGTTTTTTGGGAAAAACCATGGAAAATTAGCTCGTGAGAGAAATTTAGCCTCTAAAATCATCCTTGGTGGAGTGAAATGTGTGGAATGAAGTCTTGGGAACGTCCAAGGGTTTCCAAGTGTGTTGAGTATCCTACAAATGGTGAAATACCTGCCCAAGACATAAGAAAAGACACTTTGCATTGATGTATATTAGTTGGATAAGAAAATTAAGCTTGTTGTCCCTAAATTTCAGCAGTATATAACAATATATATCAGAAAATAATATGGTACTATAAGTTGCTCAATAAATTCTAGAGATCAAGTAGAAAATGCAAGAGAAAGACTAGTAAGTAACTAGCTAAACTCAAGATGAAAAACTAATATTCTTAGCATAAAATATAAGGTTGTTGCAAACACTTGTCTTCAACACATTATATCATCCTTATGGATGTAACATTCAATGTATTACAACAATAAAATCAGCCACTTAAACCCCCTCAAACTTTTCCAAAATGTGCGTTGGACCAAGGAGAATAAGTGTGCAAAATTTGAGCAAAATCCAATGGTTGATAAGAGAGTTATTCAAGCAAATGAGTTAGGGTTTCTGAAACCCTAATGGATGAAGATGTAATTTTATAAAAATAGGAATAAGTAGTTGGAGAGAGGTGATTCCTTAGTAGGGGAAGACTCCTCTCAATGAGGAAAAGCAACTTCAAGCAAGAAACCTTTCAAAAGATCCAAATTCATGTTTCCCAAGGCAATGATTTTATATCTGCAATGCAAAAAATGTATGACTAGTTCATTTACTATTGGGTTAATGGAGTCAAATAAGTAAAGAGATAGAGAAGCTATCTCCTTGGGAGTGTAATCCATTTTACTTCCTAAGGCAAGTTTCTCTAGCTAGGGTTTAAGCTAAGAGGGTGTATTCCCTTATACTTCTCTTAGAAAACCCTTGTATAATCAATGAGATGAAGCATAAAATGATGAAGACTATGGTGGGGGTGTATGGCCTTATAATTCACACCTATATCCTAGCACAATAATCCTTGACTTGAAAAAATGATAGAATAATAGTAAAAGACCATACCAAGATCAAGAGAGATGCTAAGATAATCCACCACAAGAGAAAAAGACAAGCCTTCCAAGGATAGTGCTAAACTTCCACCAACCATTCATCAATAGATAGCCATAAAAAAGAGTTAAAAGAGACAATCTTTCCAAATATAGTGAAAATTTCAGATCAATACTTCAAACAATGAGGGAGAGTTATGTTAAAATGAGAGATTATGATCTCTTATTTATACAAAATGTCACCAAGGTGACTTGTCCAAAAATTAAGGGGTAAACCACAAGAGTAGGGCTCAACAACCCTAATATTTTCCCTTTAACAAATTAATATTGAAAAATTCTTTTCAAATTTCTCTTTTTTCACAAAAACAACCCTAATTTACATGGACGTGATCCCTTTAGGGGACGTTTTGGCACTAGGAGAAGGTCATTGGTGTTGGAGAAGCACGGGTAGGCATCTAAAGGACACATTTCAAACATCTAAACACTCTCATCATGGTGAATACCTTCTTCTCCTCAAAACTTCTATGTGTCAAATGAGTGGCACCTCACCACCAAGCCCTAACCCCCCACACATGACGCCAATCTAAAAAGAGGACACTTTTACCCTCCTGGGAAAATGGTTTGTAAAGTGAGGGATGGGATATGTCATCCAATTCATCATCAAGGCATTCCAATTNATGAGTGGCACCTCACCACCAAGCCCTAACCCCCCACACATGACGCCAATCTAAAAAGAGGACACTTTTACCCTCCTGGGAAAATGGTTTGTAAAGTGAGGGATGGGATATGTCATCCAATTCATCATCAAGGCATTCCAATTCTAATCTTTCACATCTGGCATGCAGGCCTTTTAAATCCAACCTGTGGGCTTGTAGCCCCATGGAATCCCAAGTTAGGCTTGTTCTCCTAAAACTATCCACCAACTAGGTCATGCAAAGACAAATGATAATTACCTCCACGGATATCAAGTCATAACATCATGATAAGTGAATCCAATCAATAAATAAGCCATCTAAGCATGTGGATCAAAAATCATTATATCAAACAATTAAATGTTCAAAGACATTATGTGACTTGTCAAGCTTGAATATGGGAGGGTTGATGAGGTGTCCTATTGGGTAGATCTTTCCCTAGTGTTATCCACATTTTTGGTTATCGAGATGATGACATGTTAATGATATGGTGATGGAAGATCTAACTCTTCATTAAGATCATTTTCATGAAGACAGTTACACTTATCAGTTTCTCAAAATCACACTTTTGAAGATAGTACGCAGGCTGCATATATATTGTCCTGCGGAAATACTTGATTTCCGCAGGCT